>JAHZNG010003668.1:0-12497 GCA_027744375.1 Orchesellides sinensis | reverse complement strand
GCGAGCAACTGCAAGTTGATGTAAATGTAATTAATTATCTGTCTATTAATCTCTCCTGCGGACACCGGCAAATTAGTATTTTATGTGGCCAGTACTTTTCATTATTTATATGTAGGTAGGCATATGATTATGTATGTTATTGGTGGCGGGAGTGAAAGCATAATAACTGAACATGGAAGGAGGAAATTCACAAATCGATTTCAACCGACTATTTTAGGTACCTATGTATGATCGCGTAGTATTTAATACGATGACGTAGTAGCTGATGTAGTAGTTGTAGTGTAGTGCACGAGTACATTACGTTGCTTAAACCATATGGGTTTACAGTGGACATCAGAAAGATAAAAGTACGTGCTTTGACTCATTTTAAAAAGTTGCGATTTTAACTGAAATTCGAAAATGTAAAAATGTAAATTCATGTATGAAACGTAGATTTACTACATGTGTCCAACTATTATCCCCCAAGTATAAGAGAAATGGTATAGGAATATGACTTTGTCACGATGATGTAGTATAAACATTGATAAGTAAGCATTGAATGAGGACATAGCAGATGTTGAACAGGATTACCTAATTAGGTTGTTAGTTGGATTAGGTAAATGTAAAATTACGCAAGTTCATAGAATAAATGTTGCCAAGATTTGTTACTATGAAGTTAAGATTAGGCTCCCTTGTTTTAGCCAATTCATAAAAATGTAAATACGGGTGCCTACTACAAGTAGGATTTCATCCTCATAAACTTGTCTTGCTTGAGATAAAATGAAGGTTGCAATACCACTAGCGGTGTGGTTTACATGGCTTACATACAATTCTGTTAACATGCAGTTGCAAACAATGGGGCTCTGGCATTACCAACAGGTTTTATACAGAGACTTGCTGTATCTGTAGGTTAGCTTTACACAACTAAAATTACGTGAGAATCGGCGCGGGCAACAATTTACGTACATCCTCTAAGCGTAATAGGCTCACTGTAACATATTTGTTTCGTGTTTGTAACAGAGTATTTGCTCGGGACTTGGAGTCACCCAAGGAGGACGAAGAAAGGGCAAGCAACAAATTTGTGAGTTTTGCATACATAACAAGGAACATTGAAACGGCGAGCTTTGTTAAAATATTGTCCCACAAATAACGAGTTACAGGTTAAAACTGGTAAAAGTGAGTGTGCTTGTTTGGTTAGCCCGAAAGTTTTGTGATTGAAACTCCGTTAAAAGGCCTTTACAAAAAATCAATTCAGATGTGGACACAATGGAGTGGTCTACTGGCTTGGATGAGGACGCAGCGGACAGTTCAGAAACACTTGAAGACCGGTCCATGATCCAAAACGTTGCTGTAGTGTCGTTTTCATCATCATCCACCCCTTCACGCTCATCATCTCGCCCAGTGCTAACCTTTGAGTGCATTTACTATTATGTGATTGTGTTCCTCGTCTCGTTGGCTGTTGACAGTGTGGTGTGGTTTTGTGCTTGTCTTCAAAAGTCCTCCTCTGGACTCCCATTATCATATTCAGCAGGTGAGGTTGACGCTATCCAAGGTGGTGTGCTAACTCCACACACCAACTTGTCCAGGCTCCCAGCAACTAGCACGGCCCAAGTGGGAGCACTCCTGTTCTCACAATCCCAGTCCCCATCATCGCCTTCACTAGGGTCGTCAAGTCCAAAAGAGTGCACGAGCAGTGCACCAACGAGGTGGACGCCAAGCGACAGTCTCACACTATCTAGCCAGTTATTGTGTCTTCTCCATCGTACTAATGAATGTGGTGCCGGACATTTCACTCGTTTGATGAAAACTTTTTGGAGATTTCCGGCTAATAGTGAAATAGCAGACGAGGTTCCCATTTCCACATTATTCTCATCATCATCGTCACATCCACCCTGTAGACATACGAACAGAAGGACAAGGTGTGTCCTAGCAAAACAGCGGCTATTTGCATCTCATCAGCTCAATCATATAATCAAGATGATCAATAACATAATTAATCCAGTCATCCTTGGTGTATCAAAGTCGACAATGGTGATGGACTTATCTTTGTCCACGTAGTACCATTTTCCAGAGTTTAGTCTGTCATGAGGTGTGAGGAAAGGATAGGAGTTGTCAACTCTAAGCAAAAAGTGATGAGGTGATAAATGGACGTGTTTAAACTGCATTTTTAAAAATTGTAATTTCTACAGACTTATTCTCTCACAACCATGTTCCTCAACAGGATTTTCATCAGCGAAACAAGCAGTTGAGGTTGAGGGTTAACGACGTGCATTGAGCGTCGTCACTAGTTTGTAGTCGTTGGAGAAAGTGGAAAAGAAACTTTTGGCCATTTTAATTCTAAAATATTTCGACGTGCATTCGACGTTATAAATCGTAAGTCTCATAGTCTCGTAATCTCATCTCTCACCATCATCAAATCATCGCTGCTCTAATAAAAAATCTCTGTCCTACTATTGCATTGCTCTGCTGCTTTGTTAAGGAAAAGGTATACTAAATACTAATTACATTTTACTACTCCGCATCTTCAACTTAATAAAAAATTGATAACCAGCCAGGCCCACGTAGTTTTTTTAGCAAATAGAAGCTCGGATTACTTAAAACTCGAAGCAAGCTAAGCTCACCACCACTTCATACCTAATCAACATTGTTGCTTGTGATAAGTGAATAAGATAGGAGGGGCTCTGTGGCAGTTGTGGAGGTGGAGTAGTAGGGAAAAGTGATACTAGCTCATTGTTATAATCCACAGGTGTATTCTTAGTCTTTTTTACTTGTCCGAGTCGGTGGTTGGTGGACAGTGCATCTGATAATCGATAAGTGCGAGATATTTGTGCATGCGAGAAGGGAACCTGAGGACTTGCATAAAAGCTGTGTGCGTAGAGTGGAAACAAGGGACGAGGACCATGTCCGAAGAGCCCGGTAATGGTGTAACAGCCGGGAGTTTCTTGTAGCGAGAATGCCGGGAGAGGAGGAAGCCAGAGTGGGATATTCAGCACAACTCGCAACCACAGCTTTAACCACGACAACAACAAATACTTCAACTACCACAACAACGACAACTACTGCGACAACGACTTCTTGTGGAGCAGTAGCAGCATCATCTTCACCATCTTCTTCTTCGACAGCCACAGTCGGACCCAAGGTAACTCTTCCTGTGTTGGCTCTGAGAGGAAGCCATCCGTCCTCATCGTCACCTGCAACAACTGGACTTGGCAGTGGACTTGTCACAGCGAGCGGAACCATTAGCAGCACAACAGCGGCAACAACAACAGCGCCAAAACTGCCACCTCCAGCCAGTTCGCATTACCCATCCGCAACGACGACAGTGAATAGGAACATCCCCCTCGCCACCACCACCGCCGCCACCAACATTAGCAACAGTGCCGGTCTCATATCCAACCTCAACAGTAGTAGCATTCCGGGAGGAGGCACGACGGGAGGCGGGAACACGCTGAACAACAACAGCAGCAGTGGGAACAACGTCCTCCTCAACAACAACAAGCAGAGGCAGAAGCAATCCTTCCACAACCAGAACCCACTTCCACCACCACAGGGCGCAAGACTAGACTCCCCACTCGTCGACCTCTCCACCTCCCACAACAACAACAACAGCAGCAATAGTGAAGCAGCGGCGGCGGCAGCAGGTCTTGTGACCAATTATAAAAACACAAACAATAGTAAGCAGCAGTTTGGTCTGCAGCAGCCCCTGGCGCCAGTTGCACCGTCCGCTGCAGCAGTCTCCTCCCAGTTGAGCTTAAAACCCGTAATAATAGCAAGCAGCACCACGCCGAATGGAAACTCGTCGTCCCCGTCCCTGGCGGAGACAGGCAGACGTGTGGACACGGGCACTACGTGCAACGGGCACCACCACCACGGTGGTGGCCTCCTCAGCTCCACTGGCGGCCACCATCCTCATGGGGGGAGCAGTGGTGGAGGGGGCCCGATCGAAGATGAGATTGATGAGGCGGGGGACACGTCCAAGCTCGAGCTACAACTCCAGTTTGCAGGGCTTGACAATGACACGCTTGATGTGGATGTGGAGGACGAGGATGAGAACAACTTTATTGAGGGAGGGATTGAGGGTAGACCAATGTGTGCTGTTTTGCCTACCTCAAGGAGTAACGGAAGTGGGGGTGGGGGTATCATTGGTGGGGGGAGAACGGGAACTGAGAAAACTGGCCATCCCTCATTCCCCAGTAGTGGGGATGTGCCGAGTGGAGGAGGTGGGACCGTGGTGGTGGCGTCATCGGCTGCGGCGGCAGGCTCCGCTGCTCCGACCTCCACAACATCGTCCACCCTTGGTGGTGGGGGAGGAGAGACAGGAGGACCAACGAATAGCGTGGGATCCGGAAGCCACGTGGTGGGAACGGCTGGGGGAGGGACAGGAGCGGGGCTCCCTTTGGGAGACGAAGGGGAGGATGAGGAGGAGGACGTGGAGGGAGGGAAGACAGTGGAGTGCACGGAAGTCGTAGTTCCAGACCAGACGTTCGCCGAGAAGTGTTTGTTCTACACGACGGCCTTTTTTATTCTGCTCGCCGTGTTTAGCCTATTTGCATTCCTCTTCCTGGTGCCTTTTGTTATCGACCCGGCCTTTACCACCATCTTCATGGAGTTTGATCCCGAGCCGGCCTTGTGCCAGACCGTCTCCTTTCAGCAAAAGGAGGGCATGTCAAATTGTTCGTGGACTTCGTGTCGTGAGGGGTGCACGCGTGAGATATTCCAGTGTAAACAGATCCGGGTGAATTACCGAAGTGCTAGGAAATCTCATTTGGATGACTTCCAACGCCGACCTAATTCTAATAATCTTAATAATAATAACAATAACTATAATCATCATACTAGTAGCCATAATAATGTTAACATTAAAAATTTTAGAAGTAAAACTTTTACTGGCCGAAGTTCCTCCTCATCACTCGCATCTTCAGACAAGCTATTATATCTTCGCGCTAGTGAACACACTGGGAGCTCATTTAATACCCATTTACACAATTACGACATTAATAGTCCAATTAATAGTAACAGTTTGAGTGGCGGTGGTTCTAGTGCGTTCCACAGTGGTGCAAGTAGTAGCAGTGATCCAGGCACCTCCGCGACCTCCAAACTCTCAAAGCCATCCTCCCACCTCCACAAAACCGGGAATGCTCTCCACCACGCATCATCATCCAAGCACGCTGCTCACGCCAGTGGGGGTTGGGGCTTGGGTGTTGCGGAGTTGCTCAGCTCATCCCCTGCCTCCCACAATAGTGCGTTGAGTGGGGGTAGGTCTGGGAGTGGGGGCCTAATGGTGATGAACTTAAAGCAGAGCAAACACAGCAGGGGTCAGCTGAAAAGTGCCACAACCCCGCCGCCCACTCCCAGCAGTGGGGAGGAGCCGTTTAGCACGGACTCACCCTCTGCAGCGCGCGAGACTGGGCCAGGTGGCCGAGGGGAGAGGCTCAACAGCTCTTCCTCTGCCACCACCAACTTGCAGAATCCGGGCAGCGCAAACCGGGGAGGAGGTGGGTCGTCGGCTGATGACCCGGATGCGGAGACTAGCATCTCCGTGGACGATAAGACATGCATCATCCAGAGATCCACCTCCGGAGGCCTCAACGCCTTATCGGATAAGCTGCCCAATTCGGGCAAGGGCCTTCATGCCCAAGTGATAGAAATGAATGACCTCAACCCTCAGCTCAGACACCCCGTCGACGGGGACGTGTTCCTTCCACAAAGAAAGAATAACAATTGCAATCCACCTCCTCCGACGAACCATGAGCGGAACGGACCAACTAATCCCGCAGCAAAAAATAAAGGGTAAGCCTCACACAGAAAATCTTATCTTACCAAACACACACCTTAGCCAAAGAGTCCTTCGACACATACTTCTAAACATTCCAGTCTTGATGCACATGTACACCCAGAAACACGCTCTAAAGTCAATTCACGCCACACCGTAGTCTTTTTAAAATTATCACCCCCTCCATTGCACATGACATGCCTCATTTTAAAGTTAAATGTTTGTCGTGGCTGGAAACCTGACATGCACGAATCTTGTAGTTCACAAACACTAATACTAATGCGACTTTGACTTAAAATGAGAAACTTTATCCTGTTTGGAAACCAGGAGGGAAGCACAGACAATTCCGACACTAATTCACGCTCTTTCTGCTCCATTATTAAATTAATGTGGTGATAATGATCTGAAACAAGGTCCGTGGTCCGTGCAACTCAACTAATTGACCCTTCCCCCCCTTGCATATATGTGATACAAAGTAAAGCGGATCTTTTGCAAGACACAAATTTACACAGAAAACATAATGTGCATACAAAACAAAAGGAGATGTGCTTATGCATTTTGTATTTCAAACGCCATCGCATTTCTGACATTTTAGATTCCCAAGAAAAGTGGTACACAGCATTAGTCAGTGTTTATTGACCTTTTAGATGCTCGTTCTAAATAAAAATGGAAATGGTACACATTGTAAAATATTGACTTGGTTTCTCTTTTTGTCTCTTGTGATTGTGTGTTATGTGTAGGGGTGAGCCAACTCTACTCGGAGGTTTTGAAGAGACGGATTTTTAAAAAGACCCAGAGAATCTTGAAAAGGAATGCCTAATCTTTTTGCCCAGATGACGAGGACTTTGTGCACAAGAGACGATCACTTCAAACAGAGAGACACTTGCAAATTCTATTTTACTCTCGCGAAATTTCTCACGGTTCACTTACAAAGGTTATCATTCATTCATTTCCCTATACTAATAAGCCGATCTCATACAGAGAGCATTAATCGCTGCTATGCTATGTATATACGTAGGTAGCTGTAGGTCATTATTGATTTATTTTCATCATACGCATTTTTAACTTCAGTTAATAAAAACGTATTTACTGATATGCCATGCCTTTTAAAAATATATTTTGGACGAGATGTACTTATGCCAACTTATCAGTTAAGTTTCAATGAGCTCGCTTTTCACCACTTACATGTATTGATATTCATGCAAGTATAAATAACCGTAATTCCCATCTGCTCCTTCCATGGTTTAAACAAGGTTCATTTGACAATCTTTCAACCTGCACCACCGACTCCGAAAACTTTTTCTTAAATGTACCGTTGTAGTTCCTAGACAATTTTTGGTAGTAATTTCTATACCTCTTATTCAGCTCTGAATTTTTTTAAAAACGAAAATTTTTTTTTCGAATTTCGCTGCTGGAAGTTGGAAATTTTAATTAATTTCAGCACTTCGTTAGAAAAGCCTATATAATCATAACCTTTATACGAATATGTAGTTTATTTACACTTGTGCCATGCATGCATGCAAATCCACAACAAGTCTTTCCTTCCAGTTTAGGGAGGCAAGTATAGTCCTAAACGTACATGAACTTGTTTTAAAATAAATAAAATTATTCTGATGATTAAATAAAAAAGTTATTATCATGTAAAGCGAGCGGGCAAATTTTAATCAAGTTTATTTTGTATTGAATTTAATTGCAAACAGAGAAGAGACCCCTCTTGCTCCTTCCGAGGCAGCTGCCGTTGAAACAAATTAGAAAGCACTCAACTCGTGACATGGATGCTATTTCAATATTGTTGCGAGCGGATTCTCAGCAGCAGCGACGGCGATCAACAATTCAAATGCGTCTCTCTCTGTCAATACGTCGTCTTCAGTGTCAGCAGTCAGCGTCTGCGCGAATCACTTGTGAATCTTCCGTGGATGGTCAGTCTCAGCCATGCTTGTTGACCGATCATTGTCGTCTTCAAAAATGGAAGAACGTTGTAGTGTTCTAAATTATAGCTAGACATGTTGCGAATCTCTCTCTGCTTTACGTCTCAAGTCTAACAACACCGTTATCCTTATATATATAAGTGGAGGATACATTAGGGGTTTTGTTAACTAGTACAGTTTGTATATTTATATTAATTCAGTAGTACTACCACAGCCGCATCGTAACTGTCCTTTAAAATTGCTCACGAGCAGGTCTCACACAAGTTTTTATAAATTAAAACAGGCTCCCTCCCTCCCAATGAATCTCAACTTTGCAAAAACAACAAATCAGAAATTCTCTCTTTTAAGATTTTGCTTGTTGCTTCCCTGTTTTGCTCCGAAATGCAGCAATTTCATGCTAATTAAAAATTAACTAACATACAAATTTTGCAACTGTTGTGGATCCTAATGCATATTTATTTATTTGTTCTAACCATTTTCTGTCTTTTCTCTTACTTTAATCAGAATCCCGTTTTCTTCAAAGTGCCTATAAATATCCTTATTTTGGTATTAAACAACAACTGTACATACACGCATCAACATTAATTATAAACTCTTTGTTGGTAAATTAAATTATAAGCAAGCAATTTGTTCTTTCCATCTCGCAACACAAATGCAACAAACTTAACAACGATCTAGTCGCTTGATTTTTGAAAAGCAAAGTGATATGTAAACACTATTTAACTATACTTTTAAATTCATACGTTTTAAAAAACGGGAAGTTACAAAAGTAGAAGGAACCATTTCATGTTTTCTCAAATATAAAGCTGATTTTATTTGAATATGGAACAAAAAGAAACACAAGTTTTAAAATATATTTGCACGTTGAATCCATGATAGTTGTTATTACATTATGCCGTCCCCGGCAGTCGTATTAATGAAAATGATGATGCTAAATTGTTCCATTCAAATTACTTTTAGCCAATTCAAATTATTAATAGCAATGAATTTATGGCAGTTTAAAAGCTGGGAAAAAATTGTTGAATATTTTTTACTCTCATCCTACATGTGTTACGTTAATTTGTTAGAGAGAAAACGAAATGCAAGAGGATCCATGACACAAACCTACCGAATTTATTATTTTAAAGTGTGTACCTACCCTAACCATACCCTTAATTAATTATACCTACACACAACACATGCAAATATTTGTGCACACTAACTCAAACCGTCTCAATACAAATGTTATACAAACCACAGTTTCATCCCGTCCTTCCGCTTGGCTCATCGTCAACCATTTATTTTTTCCATTACCATTTGATAACACGGATTAATTTGAGCCCTCTCTCAACCTTTCAAAAAACACCATTTCCGCAATTCTACCAGCAGCACAGCTTTCTTTGTGAAATTTGCCAGTTTTATGCATAAAAGTTTAAGTTGGATTATAAACAAAGAAAATATGAGATTATGCAATAATTAGTAACACGATTGATATAGTTGAAGAGAGAGATGCAATAATGTGTATCATTACGAGTGTCACTTTCACTTATATTTCCAACAATACGCACGAGGTCGGTACTACTAAATATTATTAGGACTCACACCTTCAAACATTCATGCAGATGGAAAACGGTATTCTAAATCAAAGGCCAAACCAGAATTATCAAATTATTCTAAAGAGGAGAATAGTCCTTGAAATTGGTGCGCTCAGTGCGATTTGGGTGGTAAAGGAAGAAAGCATACAATGTGTATAGGGCTATATGCTAAAAGTGAAAGTTAAATTTGCGACATGATGGTCATAAAGTAAATCAGGCACCAACACCGCGCAACCATTCGATAAAACAAATTGGCAAACAAAGTGATTAGGTATTCCATTTTCAAAGATGTTCTTTGAAAAATGCCGACTTGATCAAGCCCCTTTTTACCTGTCGTTCGTGCTAGTTGTTGTTGATGTTGTAGAGGATGATGTAACCGTCGAATTTTTTCTTCAAACAAAGAAAAATGAACAATGAAATATAATACATGTAATGATGACATAAATAGGACTTACAAGAGAAACAAGAAATTTTTCTAGGTAACTAGCTAGAATAGGATAAAATTATATAAAAATACACGTTGTTTATGTTTTTATACCTACCTGCAGCAAGCAAACCTGGATTATTACATGATTATAATCTACCGCTAGTTATAATCGTATCTGATAATTATTACCTACAAGATAAACTGCATAGTTGGGAGAGTGTCGCTACTACTAAAATCAATTTCTTACTATCAACCATAATATTACCATACGTAAATACATACAATTTTACTACCACAAAATCATAATGACAATGCGCATGCATACAGCATTCATAGCTTTTAAGCCATTTTATTACCTATACTTATACTTAAAATACTTAATTGTACTGCATTCGTATATAACTTGTAAGTGATAAGTGTACCGCTAGTAATTATTGTAATACCATCTATATATGACTACATATATACACACACATATGTACTTAATCTCTACTTAACTACAACATTTCTAATGTGACAATTTTCAAAGCAGTTCTCGAGTACTGATGAGTGATCAAACAATATTTTTTGGTTTCAAAAAAAAGTTAATCAAATGCCATGTTCAATGCTGAAAACGCACGTTATACTTACAAAAACCCCAATTAAAAAAACAAAAAGAAAAGTTGAGAGAATATTGAATAGCCACACTTGTTCTTTACATAGCCATCCGCGCTCCGCTACTTTTTAAATTTCCACTGAACTCTACGGACAAGATAAAAAAATATATAGCTATTTTTGCTTACGATTGCCTTTCTGTTCCTCTCAATTCAAACAATTCTTATGACATTTTTAAACCAATGGTTTTTATCAATAAGACTAAGACTTATACAAAAGAACATCACATCCTGCCCAGCCTGTTTACCTTTTTAAAACAAAAAATAAAAGAAAATCTCTAGTAATCCTAATTCATACAAACATACATATTATACATATTAGATTAAAATACAATTCAAATTTTAAAAGATTGTTAAATTACATTTTACATGATGCTAAAATCTAAAACTACAAAAAATTTACAATCCAAGAAAAAAAGTCCCGCACGCCTTGTCTAGATTTTTACTATTGATGTATGTATGTTATTTATTATTATTACTACTACTACCTAGTCATTACAGAATACATGTAAACTATGCTAAATGGCACTCAGCAAAATGTGCTTAGCTTCAAAGGGAAACCACACAGGCATGTTTTACGCTACTCTACTTTACGTCAAGAGTTTCATTGTAAAAAACCAGACAGAGACACATAATAAGGTACACACTTCGTCGTGCTACAATTATAATATTCGCCTCTTTTTAAATTGGTGTAAAAAAAGGTGTTATTCCACCCAACTAATTCGCACACGATAAAGCTCCCTTTTCAATTATTACTCTTTAATTACAATTTTATGATTGTGATCAAGAATATATATATACATATTTTGTAAAGCCATGTATGTATACACATATTCTCCATGTCAAAGTCAAGCTCTGTACATAAAAAAAGCGGAGAAGGCGTAAAAACAAATTGTTGGAATGAATTCAAAACCTGCTCTAATAACAAATTCTCAAAGTGTCTCAAGCAAGAGATGTGCGTCCAGTCAACTAAATGTCATACAAGCCACATTTAAATAATATCGTATGATTGAAATACTTAACAGAGTAATGGCCCACTTGTTAGACAAACTAATCTAATCGTGAAATTATCTTCCTTGTGTAATAAAAATGCTGCTATATTCAAACTCACAAGTATTCATTTTTGTAATATAATTAGGTATTTGTTGGAATTATTTAGCTGTCCATATCTGTCTCCTCTTATCTTCTGCATTTCAAAACACTCTTTTCTTGTGCTCCGACCTCATACACTTTGAAAGGGATGAGTAAAGACCAAAAAGAGGTTTTACGTCATTTTAGAAAAACCGATTTTATCCTATTTTTACATGACCATAACGAGAGTATCAAGAAGTAAATAGATATTAGAAACACTTTATTTGACAAGCTAATATGAACTAGATTTGTGTGATTTAATATTCTCATTCCCAAAAAGAAATTAACGCATGGCTGGAGCGAAAAGAGATTTTGTGTGTGGAAAATATCATAAGAATCCAATATCAAAAACCTAAATGACGATAAATAAGAGTGTCAATGTTTTCCTCTTTTCAAACCACATAGAGTAAAAATACTGTGTCCTAGACATAGCTTTGGAAAGTGCACCATTCTATCAAGTCTACATAAAATATACTTTGTAAAAAGACGACAACTTTAGAGTAACAATATTTAAGAAGCATTCGGGCGATTAACAAAATGTATGTTTAAGTAACAAGAATAGTGACAGTCTTTGAGCTTTTGCTTTGCAAAAATATCCCCGACGCAGATTTGCACATCATTTTCGTTGGATAGATTTAGTTTTGTGCGCTTTGTTAAAAATCTACCATAACTTCGAATTCAACAAGAAAAAAAGATATTTTTACTTTGAGGCAGGTGGCTTTGTTAAATAGAGAAACAAACAGGATGTTATGCGTACCAGTCTAATTTTGGAACCAACGATTGCCGATTGCTCTGTTGTGCACATGTAGAAAACAAACATGCATAAAATACACGCATAAATAAACATATTTTTGTTCCAATAAAAATTGACGTATTTTTAATGAATATGATTTTATTATTTTAAAAAATGTAGGGATCAACTGTTCCCGTTCTTATTAACAAATTAATTTCGTTTAAGTACCGTTATAGCCTGAGCATTGCACCAAAATGAGTAAATAGTAGGTACTCGAATGCATTCAATTTGGATTCTTA
>JAHZNG010003667.1:0-16235 GCA_027744375.1 Orchesellides sinensis | reverse complement strand
ATGCAAAGTAAAAAAAACAATTTTATTTTTTAGATGACATAAAGTGAACTGTGGCAATAACTAACGTCATCATCAGATGAATTGCAAAAGCATCGGAGAAACTACACATAGTCAAAATATAAACATGCTAAAAATGTTTAGTCTTGACTGAGCGAGTGTTTTTGTATTGCTTCTATAAGCATTTCATACAGCAGCGTCACATATCATTCAATTATAGAGAAGCTGACATGACGTTATAAAAAAGCGTAGCATAGCCTTTCAAGTGTTTTTTATTGCAAACACATGGCGTGGGTTTTTTAGCTGAAAGATATACCTAGATGTATTATAAAGCATGATATGCGAGACTATGCTTCAGCTAGTCTTGTTATGTTACTACTGGCTTGGCTGCCTGGTGGATGGCCTTGTGTTCCCAAATGTTCCTCCAAATCCAATTTCCAATTCCATTCCATGTCTCGCACCACCATCGTCACCTGCTTTTTTACATCATCAGCTCGCATCCACTCTTCTTGTTATAGTCATATCAGAAGGTCATGATAAAATGAATTTAAGAGTGTCTTTTAAACTTTCTGTCTAATTTGGCAAAAAATTGCACATTCATAATATTCATATAGCTATTCCAATAAACGCATGTATTAAAGCGTGAGAACGTGACTTATAAGATATACATCCATTTCCATACACATAATCTATGCATGCAATGGTACCAATTCCAGTGCAAGAGGAAAGTGGAGTTGCGTGCTTTCTCCCTATAAAAATACCAGGAGAAAGCAAAGATTGAGTTTCAGTCCAGTTCATTTTATGTCATCTAAAAAATAAAATTGTTTTTTTTACTTTGCATGAAAAGGGCAACCTTTTCATTTCCCTTTCAGTGTATGATATTGATGTGATATTATTAACCTCCACCTTGTTTTTGAAAAGGTCACCCGCTGACATTTTCCAATCAAGTTATACACAGAAACATCACAAGGTTTTTATTAAAAAGCGAAAGTACACACGTGTATGCCTATATGTAAATTAGAATATATTGTAAAAAGGCCACTAAACTAAAGATCAGAATATTTATGTATGTATTAGAGAGCACTTTGAAACAATGCCTTCAGATTTGCTCAAACTTGCTAACTTTACTGCGACGGTGATGGGCACTGTAGCGGAAATGGTTATTGTTGTCTTTAAGGCTGCCTCTGTTGGTGGAAGTGTTTGAAACAGTGCTAAAACGTCTTCGTCGATTGCCTTGCTTTTTACCCTCACTTTCACCAGACTTTCTCCTGTCGTTAACAATATTGGCTACCATTTGCTGCATGTGTTCCCTATGATGCTTGGCGGTGCTCCAGAGTATAGACTTGCGTCTTACTGCCTCAAAATCAATGGAACGCCGAGCCTGGACGTGTTTTATGAGACGGTTGATTTGTGCGTCAACTTTTTCCTCCATAACGTTTTCATAGTGATCTTGATCTGTGGATTCTTCAGCGGTGGTGGATACAGCTGTGGAAGCGGGTGTTGTAGCTTGCGAGGGGACATCTGCCTCACTTACTTTGCCAATGTCGAAAATGGCTTTGAGGAGTAAATTTCGGTCTTCGCGTTCAAGTAAAATTAAAGCGTTTAGTTGCTGGATTATTGGTCCGTATGATAAGGCCCATTGACGACAAAAGTAGACAAGGGTTCTAAAAGAGGATACAACATAAAAATTACAAATAAGATTTATTTAATTTAACTAATTAAATAACGGTAATTGGCTTTACCCAAATAAAATAATGAATGTGTATAGAAATCCCGGTTTGGCAAGGTATTTTAACCAACGTGTTGACTTATCTCGGGAAACTGCAATCAGGAGCACTTCATCGTAAGATCGCTTTACGTCGATAAATGGCCCGTCAAATTGGGATGGTCTTGTTCTGAATATGTTTAATTAATTATAGATAAGTATTGAAGGACTTAAAATTATAAACGTAGTTACTGTTTGACTTACTCTGACAGGTAAAACACGTTGAGGAAGGCGGAAAGAAGGTAGCATATGAAAAATGTGTAGTAAATATGGGGCATACACGCTACTAGCATGGGCTGAGTATGTTTCATGACATGAAAGGTACAGCAGGGAAAATCTTTGCAAGTAAAAGTCCAAAACAAGTCGTATGATAACAAAGAATGTTATCGGGGGACAGAAGAGAACTCCAATGATTGATAAGGAATAGATGTAGAAAAGATTGAGGGCATAGTATTCCGACCGGAACTCGGGCTTTTTGTAATTTTTCTGGTGTCTGCAATCATAACAGTACACATAGACAATTATGCTGGGAATGTGGAGTAAAGGGAGATATTTTCTTGGTTTATTAGTTCTTACCTTCGAATACAATGTATTATCCCTTTCACACCTAAATTAAGCAAGATGTCGAGCATTCCTTCAATCACAATCAGTCTGTATAACTCTGGGTGCAAAGAAAAATGCAACTAATCATAAAATTAGTCATTGGGCAGATCCAATTCGTAGTCTTTACCTTTTCCTAAAATCGTCTCAAATACAAATCCATTTTTTTCCAGTTCATTCTTATTGTTTATCCAAAAAGTAAAGAAGACGGCAATATTGGTAAAATACATGAAGCCAGCTCTACTCATTGTGGCATACACTTTCCTTTCAGCCGTGCCCCAACTTTCGCCCTCTCCCAAAAGAATCACAACCCTTGTAAGGAGCAGCATAGTAAAGCAGGCGAACAGGGCTGGCAAGCATAATATCCATGTTTCCAGATCACGGTTGCGATTCTAATGAATACAAAATATATGGAAGGATTTGAAAGAATCTGAAATTTGATATAAAACTGTATTTTGTAAAAGGGTTGACAAGTTACAGGACAGAATGTGCCTCCAGTGGTATTCCGTTGTTGATACAGCTCGGCAGAGGGGATGCACTCGAGGTAGTATTGCAGTTTGACGCCACAGAGGGAGTACAGAACTGTTCCTAGAATGGCACAGCAAAGAATGATGAGGATGGTGGACAACGCATGCATCACAACGGGACCCCAATATTCACCAAACCAATATTCCATCAGGGCCAGCACGGTTGTGAGCTCTGCCTCGATGTCAATGGAGTGCTTGCCTTGTTGGGATGTCACCGCTAACATCTTTGCATAAAAAAATTACAGATTTCACTAATTATTAAAAAATATAATACCATCTTTAATTTTAATCGTACATGTAATTCTCTGCGAATAGTTCGATGAAGGGAGATAGATGCCTCTTTGTTGTTACAACTAAAGTCCCACGCGCAGACAATGGATTTGAAGTTATCCATCATCGCCACGCCAGCCACTTTGCTCTCCATGCGAGTACTGTGGTAGTATTTGTTCATCCGGGAGAAGATGAAGTACGTGTTGAAGACAAAGATGACGAAAATCACGAATAGGAAGCGGAATGCAGCGTTGTCATATACCGATTTCATTTCAATAGCTCTTATGGAGTGATAACCGGAGTAGTACATGTATGAATGGGAGAAAAAGCCTTCACCGTGAATTAAATTAGTAAAATGAAACGCCCTTCTTCCGACATGGCTATGGTTTCCTCCGTGTTGGGCGTGGGCCATGTCATCTGCAACTTGTGGGATGAGGATTCCAAATAACCTACATATAAATTGGAATACATAATATATTGTCGAGTTTGCAATTAAAAAAAATGGTATTAATATTTAAAACGTGGTTTATCATACGTGATGAGGAAGTAGAACATGTTCAACCCTAAGATCCTCCTTAGCCAAATAAAGTAGCTGGCTACAACGACGCCAAACCGGCCGTTGATTTGGTGAATATGCTTCTCCCAAATGGCACCTGAGCTGACTAAGTCGTGAATGAATTGATGGAGCTGTGTAAAAGAATAAAAGGGTTATCTTCCTAAAAAATTATACTTCAAATACTAATTAACTTCTTACATATTCAGCCAGGAACAGGATCTGCTCACGAACTGGAATCTCCTCCGTGTTCAAAATAGGATCTCCAGTTGCTTTTGTTATGAGCGTCTGTCTTATTACCCGCTTGTTTGATAAATGTTCTGCCAACTCCTTTAGTGTATGTCTGCAGAATCAAAATCCTTATAGTGGCTTATCATTATCTCTGATAAGACTAAGAAAACTTTGTGACGTGACACATACATTTTACCGTTAATATCCTGTCCAGCCTGTCGCCGCTCTTCCTCTGACTCATCTTCAATGGTCACAGTAGTCGACGAAATTTCCATAACAAGCTTACTCCGTTTAGGCGTCAACTGGGAACCCAAAGACTTCCACCTTCTGCCACCAATTGACTTGCGATTCTGAGCTAACTCCAGACTCAACCTCCGTACTCTTTCTTGAGCCGTTGCAATATTATCACTTTTTACAGTTGGCCCAACCTCCACAACATCTTCAAGGGACTCAAGAGGGACACCACCTGTAATGGAGGGTAGCTGCGCCCTTGCATCTTTCCTCCACTCATTAAAGTTTTTCTTGCGCATATTGTTATACGCAAATACTTTAGCTGCCACTTCATTGTGATCAATCTCTGCCCCAACGTTGACCAAAATGCTTTTCTTATCACTTTGAGGATGCCATATTCGGTACGTCCTGCCTTCAGTTTTCCTTCGAGGTCTCAAATTATTTTGTAGTTCATTACGCCGGATTGCGTTGTGCGTGCTGCTGGGTACATGGAGGTCCCCACCCGACCTGTGGTCATCTTTAAAGTCATCGTCCTTTTGTACTCGTACTGTTTTACCCCCTTTTGTTTTACCACCCGTCCTGTAGTTGTTGTCTGGGGATGAGTAACCAATTGTGGTAGTTGTATGGGTAGAAGAGTCCAGCGTGGTGGTGGAAAATGAAGATGGATAAACTTTGGATTTTAAAAGGGGCTTCTTGTTTACGAGCGTGGCTGTACTCACCGATGAGGATGGTGGAACTGAGGTGGTTGACTTGGTAAAGAAACGCTCAAGTGATGATACAATGCCGGGTTTGGATGGAGATATTGATACCCTTCTATTCGCCATTTTGAAGTGGCTTAACAAGGTACGTTAGAAATTACACTTTGCATGAGTAATCGATAAGTTCTCTGTTCTGGACATTCGATGAGTTTATTTTGTGTAAAAATTGGATTTGAACAATATGGATGCATTTGAGCATTATTATGGAGATTCGCTAATTTCATATTGCATTGTGTTGTATCATTGGAGATTCGACCATTGATTTTTTTGGCTGAAAAGCCCAAAACACTTGACTTTATTCTGATTTGCTATAAAGAAAAATACGTACTAACATCACTTATGACTTGATACTTATATATATAAAGCTATTTTTAAATTCCTCAATCAATTAACTCTTTCAAACTTGCTCGTCTTATTTATGTTGATAATTGGATGATAAGGCTTTTGTGAATGGTCACTTTGGTTAGAAACTGCTGAACTGATGCTCGTATGTCTACCCTTGTTGGCATGTTTTCGACCATGGCCATGACTCGCTTGAGATCCTTTCCTGGCATGTACAATCTTGGCTACCATTTCCTCCATGTGCTCCCTGTGATGTTTAGCAGTGTTCCATAGAATTGACTTGTTTCTCGTTGTTGTTGTGGCATGCACGTCTAAGGAGCGTCTAGCCTGAACGTGTTTAATAAGACGGTCAATTTGATCATCAACTTTCTGCTCCAGAATGTCATGGTCATGATCCTCATGGTCCACATCCGTGGTAGTGGTGCTTACGTCTGTGTCTTTGGTAGTTGTTGGAGTGGTGGTTTTAGTTTTGGAGGGGGCGTTACTGCTTACTTTGCTAATGTCAAAAATGGCTTTTAGAAGGAGATCTCTATCACCTCTCTCCAATAGGATTAGAGCATTCAATTGCTGGATAATTGGTTCATATGATAAAGCCCACTGGCGACAAAAGTAGACGGCAGATCTGAAATATTTAATTTGTATTTTTAATATATTTAAACATTAATTAATTAAACAATCATATTTACCTTACTTACGCAAATAAAACAATGAACGTATATAAGAATCCAGGCTTGGCCAGGTATTTTAACCAATTGGTGGACTTCTCGCTGCTTACTGCAAGCAAGATAACATTGTCGTATGTGCCATCCACCTCTATGAATGGGCCATCAAAGGTTGAGGATTTTGTTCTAAATTAAATTATAAAATTCATTAAAAATTGCTGTAATATATGCATTTAAAACCCATTTAATGCAATGATACTCACTCTGACAGGTAAAACACGTTGAGAAATGAAGTGAAGAGGTAGCTGCAGAAAAAGGTGATGTAAATATGGAGCATAGACGCTGCTAGCGTGGGCTGAATAAGTCTCATGGTTTGACAGGTGAAGCAAGGAAAATCTTTGCAGGTAAAAGTCTAAAACTAGACGTAAAATCACAAAGAACGAAATAGGTGGGCAGAATAATATGCCAATGATGGAGATGCTAAAGATGAAAAACAGGTTGAGAGCATAATATTCCGACATAAACTCGGGCTTTTTATAATTTTTATGTTTTCTGTAATCATTAAAAAAAGTAGACAATTAAGTTTGGTCAAGGTGTAAATTAAGACATTATGTTTGAATGGTTTGCTTACCTTCGTAAATAATGTATTAATCCTTTCAATCCTAAATTAAGCACTATGTCGAGCAGTCCTTCGATTGCAATTAGTCTGTAAAACTCTACGAGGAAATTATGAAATAATTATAATAAGTATGGTTATCACAATAACAATGTTCTCATGTTAACTTCCTGAATGATGTCTCACCTTTCCCTAAAATTGTCTCAAATACGTATCCAGATTTTTCTAGTTCAGCTTTATTGGTTAGCCAGAATATGAAGAAGACGGCTATATTGGTTGAATATATTACACCAGCTCTTCCCATTGTTGCATAAACTTTGCCCTCTGCAGTCTCCCAGCTTTCCATTTCCCCTACCAGTATAACTACCCTTGTCAGGAGCATCATCGTCAAACAAGCAAAGAGGGCTGGTAACGACATGATCCAGGTCTGAAGGTACATATCACCATTCTGGAATTAAAAAACAAGCGAAAGAAGAGAAAATAAGAACTAATCAATAAATAGGGAAACTATAGAACATTTTATATATACAAATATTTATGTTACAGGACAAAAATCGTTTGGTCGGGTAGGTCTTCGTTTTCCATCATCGCGTTGTGTAACACAGTCAAGGTAGTATTTCAGTTTGACGTCACAAAGATGATAGAGCACCGTTCCAAGGATGGCACAGCAAAGGAGGACCCCCGTGGAGCAGCAAATGTGCATTACAATAGGACCCCAATATAAACCAAATCTTTTGATCATTACAGCCAGCAATGCCTTGCGCTCCGCATCAATTTCAACGATGTGCTTTCCATGACGAGATGTCATTGCTAAATTCAGCATCTCTCGACGAATCGTCTTGTGAAGATAATAGGAAGCATCTGGATTGGCACAGCTAAAGTCCCATGCGCATACGATGGTCTTAAAGTTATCCATTTTGGCTACCCCTGATACCTTGCTCTCCATTCTGGTGCTTTGGTAAAACTTGTTAATTCTGGAGAAGACGAAGTACGTGTTGAAGACAAAAATGATGAATATTATAAACAGGATGCGAAATGCGGTGAAGTCAAACATGTTGTCAATCTTGTCCGTGTCGGTAGAGTGGTAGCCGGAGTAGTACATGTACGAATTGGTGAAGTAGCCTTCTCCATTGATTAAATCCCAGAATTTAAACGTACCATTGTGATGACCATATTCAGAATGTGGATGGCTGTCTTCTACGATTTGTGGGATAATTATAAAGCTAAGCCTGTGGAATTTATTTTTAATACACAAATAATTTTATTGTTAAACTTTTACAGTTTTGGGTTTGGTTTGGATTAATTGTAATTTGGATGAAGCTTACGAGAGAATGAAGTAGAGCACGTTCAACGCTAAGATTCTCCTTAGCCAAATAAAGTAGCTGGCGACGACGACCCCAAAACGACCATTGATTTGATTAATGTGCCTCTCCCAAACATTTACCATGCTAAAGACATCTTCAAGGAATTGATGGAGCTAGGTACACATATGATAAAAAAAAATGTGAGTGTACAAGAGATAAAATTTTGGATTTGGATTTCATTAAAGAGGCAACTCACATATTCCGCTAGGAATAAGATTTGCTCCTTGATTGGGATATCTTCAGTATCCAGAATTGGGCATCCGGTTGCTTTTGTTATGAGCTGCTGTCGTATGGCACGCTTGCTAGAGAGATGCTCCGCCAACTCTTTCAGTGTGTGACTGTACATAACAAACAATGTTGTTACATTCTTATCAACTTGATAAGTACTATAATGATAACCATATTACTTGTAGACATTACATTTTGCCATTGATATCATGTCCAGCTTGTCGCCGTTCCTCATCTGAATCCTCTTGTAAGTCAATGTCCAGCGACACTGTGGTTGAAGATATTTCCAAGTTGAGCCTGCTAGTACTTGGCTTAATGTTGACCATATTATATGCTACGGATTTCTTCTTTGGTTGGAATGTAGCATTATTTAACTTGGTCTTCCCTCCCGAGTCTTGGCTTAACCGGCGTACCATTTCCTGGCTGGTTCTGATATTCTCACTTTTTACAGCGGGTCCTACCTCAACAACCTCCTCCAGAGTTTCAACGGCAGGTCCTCCAGTGATGGATGGTAGAACTGCCTTTGCTTCCTTTTTCCATTGCCCAAAATTCTTCTTTAGAATATTTGGGGTAGCGAACACCTTGTTTTGTTCCTCTTCATCAATCTCTTTGCCGACGTTGACCAGAATGCTCTTTTTATCACTGTGTGGATGGAATATCCTGTAGGTTTTGTTGGCACCAACTACGACCTTTTTCTTGGGTGCACCTCCTTCGACGTCGTCCGGTGCTGGCTGTTTGGAGCTCTTGTTGCTGGAAAAACTACTTCTTTTTGGTTGAAAATTATTTGCATTGTTGTTGTCTCCAGCGTTGGCTTTCTTAAGCTGGTCACCCCGCAGTACTGTAATATTGGACTTTACAGACTTACCACTTTTCTTGGAGATTTTACTCAGTCTTAAATCTTCATGTGGTGCTTCACTCTGGCTGGTGTCAACAGCGGTAGATGTAGTAGATCTGGAGGTGGCTGCGGTGGATGTGTCAGTAGTGAGCTCAGGTGTTGGTGGAGGCTTTTTTGAGAAAGGAGTTGCACTTTCGGAACCGGAAGTGGTTGCTAGAATGCTGGACGGTACGCTACTTAGGTGACTTTGGGATGTCATCTGGATTGTTGTCATTTTTGTTAAACTTTACTGACAACCTTAGCCTGACTTTAACTACATATACGCTTTAGCACTTTGGATTGTTGGGGTATAATTTCAGTAGGGATAACGAAAATTCATGGCAATATTTTCAGCTGCAGTTTTAAAAAAATGTTAAAATCCTCAAGCCTCAAGCTAAGTTTTATAATAAATGAATGTACCTATGTAGATATGTAAGTATCATTGGAGATTCGTTTTAAAGTTTAGTGTGCAATGAAAGGTTTTTATGCGTAAATGTTTAGTATGTAATGTATGTTCAACTTTTTAAAATAATAATAATATTCTTCAGATGGATTCCTCACAAAGGGTTATTACAATCGGTGGCATGTGTCACCAAGATATTGACCTACTTGTACAGGAGCAACAAATTGCGTTGAGGGAAGCGAGAACTTAATATAAATCTGCAATCAGATTATGATCTATGGAAGCTGTTAGAGAACACACTAGAGACTGAGACACTTTGTGATCCAGAGTTTTCATTTACTCAGTGGAGTTGGCAGCTCAGATGCAGTTCGACGTGGTGAAAGCATTCGATATTATTATAGCACGTTAATATTCCTTTTTGATGACATTATGGACAGATATTCTTTGAACCTTTAGATTACCAAGAGACGTCTAATCTGGTTCATCATCTTACTGAAATTCTATGGGGAAGGGAGTCACTACAAATGCTCCAGAAAAATGCTGACATTTTGGAATCGTTTATTCAAAAGTTGAGAGCCGCTGCTTTGCACACAAGATCTGAAGCGGAAGCTAAGTATTTCTTACAGGCAATTCATCAGTATCTTGACGCCCTTGCCGTATCGATTTGTAAAGATTGGAATGAAGAAGTGGCGGTGGCTTCTCGAGACAAACTAAAAAGGGGACCGTTTACAGTTACCCAATAAGAATGTTACGCAATCGTGTTTATTGTCTTGTCGTCTCTTGGAGCAATAAATATGCAATCATTTTTTAATGCATATGTATATTATTCATTTCATTCAATGATTTTCATGGTATGAGAATGAGATCTTTATTGGTAACTCTCACATGGAAAGTGATATATGAAATCTTTATGTAAAACTGACATAAAGTAGTAGGCATGCAAGTACAGTCAAATAGGAAAGGGATATTTGCTTGGCACCAGCAAAGGGATCTTTTATCGTAACCTCGTAGTCACAAATCCCATACCAATAAGGATATGCTCCACTCTCCATATAGTTCGATCTTACAGGTCTAAAAGGAATCCCTTTGAAACTAGCAGAGCGATTGACACACTTAAGATGTCGGTCCAAACATTCCGTCTTTTTGTCTTGTGGAATAGTTGACGGCCATTCCAGCGAACAGTGTCCATAATGCTGAGCCGCGCACCGCTTATTTGTAGCATCCCACGCTAAACTTCTATTTAAAGCGTAGGTCGCCGAGTAGAGGCGCTGTTGAAGGGTGTCATTATACGTTACATAAGTTATTAATGGATCAACTCTAAAAGAAATATATGAAAATAAACAAACGTTTTATAGTTTGAATGCCATGTTTGATGATTATGCTTGACTTATGGTGGGTAAATGCATTTTACCTACTGTAAAGATGACCACAGGTGCATACCCCTTTGAAAGCATATACCTCATCCGTTTCAATACAGTCAAACTTGAAAATGTCCACATATTGACGTTTCTTGGTGCCCTGGCCGCGAGTCTCTACACCTATACAAAGCACCTCTGGGCACATATAGTAACAACTCCCGGTATACTTAAGGTCAGAATTCGTCCTGTCTACTCTCCTGCCCAAAATCTTTCGTGCCCAATCTTTGTCTGCTTTAATATTGTCATCGTACTTACGGCGAGCAAATTTAAAGAGCAATGGGTCACACGGGTCCCCATAGCTGGGTTCGTAGTCCAGTAAGTTTTTATTAATTAAACATGGACTGCTTGATTGAGTTTTGTTTGTTTGGTTGGTTATTGATGAGGTTTCTTCCAACGTTGTCGATTTTTCTGATGTCGTACATGCTGAAAGGTTTATATGAGCATTTTGAGGTGGCAAGGGAATTTTGACGATGGCGTTGCAACTTAAGGTAATGCAATGTATGACATAGAGGACTGTGAGGGCTGCTATTAAACATTGTATAATCATTTTGATCAACTCATAAAAATGATTATTATATAATTCCACCACCACCCTATGTTTGAATAAGTCATTTTTATTACCATAAATCGTTTAGATTGAAAGATAAACATAAACGGGAAAGGTAAAGTCACGGAAACAATGAAAATGAAGCAACAATTAATTGCAATTCCCACTGAATGTACAGACTAGACTAATCTAATCAGCTGCAAGAAGACACGTGATTAATAATCATGCTGTATTTGGGTGCTTTTACAAAAAGCATTGTTGTAAATACGGAAAAGAGGTCTAAAATTGTTAGGGATTTTTATATGAGCTACAGGAAGATATTATGCATATGACCTTACCTGTTTTAATCATACAAACTTTAACTATAACATAATTCTATTATATAAATCATAAATGTGCATAAATTCCTACTGCAAAGGTATAAGTAAATCTACTTTACATAGTTTGTCTAGCATATAACAGGATTATTAGAATCATTTCATGTCATGCTGATGTCATCCCTTTGTTCATGCTTCTTCCGTCTATACATAAGAATACCGATAGGAAATAGGTATAAAAATGTACCTTAGTTTGAGTATCAAATCAAGCATACATTTGTGTATATATTGCTTTTCGGATGTATCCAATCTGATCTATTTGTCTGATATAAAATGCATGTATCCTTTTGTCGTGCTCGTGCTCCTCTCATTTCTGCAAAAAATCTGTATCAACTCATTCACTTTCTTGTCCTTTTAATGCTTTTAGTTTAATTCATAAGGACATACGAAGTGTATCAGATACAGCCAGAAAGGAGATGAGGAAGAACACACAAGTACAGTTAGGCATACAGAATGACTTGGATTGACGGAAATACACATAAGGATATTTTTTGCTATATAGTATAGCGGTATGTGTATATTTCAGATACTTAAGTACTTCGTATACAACAAAACTTGCATAGGCCTTGTGTTTACCCAGTGTACTTGCCAAATGAAGAGGCCTTAAATTGTTTTGGGGTACGAGTTTTGTTTAAAGTGAGAGTGCAGTGCATTTACAAGTAGGCAAACAAACGTGCATTTACAAATTGGATTTACAACAATAAACATAAGCTATGTTGTGAATAGCTAAATGCACTATTTTATTTTGTTCAATTGAGAATCTCGTTAAAAACATATGCGAATCTGTCCACCTGTGTATTCTTTTGTTGTGAAATTAAAAGTGAGAGGTGTGGGATTTTGTGATTGAATTAATTTTGTGTGGATTTAATTAGTAATTAATTATGTCGGTGAGACAAACGCCATTAACGTGTCATGGTCATACCCGGCCTGTGGTGCAGCTTGCATTTAGTAAAATTACTGAGAGTGGCTATTTTGTGATTTCGGCGTGTAAAGGTGAGGAGAGCTACAAAAATTATTATAATTTGATTAAGGTTGATTAAATTTTAATTTGGGGGTTTAAGGTTAAATTAAATTATAAGGGTGATTAGGGTTTTGAAGGGAGGAGGTTTTTAATGAAGCGTTTAATTTAATTACAGATATGGGATGCGGTTTCTGGGACAGACGTGCACTCCTTTCAGCATAATCACATTGTGAAGTCTGTCAACTTTAACTCGAGCGGGACGAGTTTGGTGACGGGAAGTAATGAGAAGCTTATCAGAATATTTGATCTTGAAAGACCGGATGCCGGTAGGTGCTTATTATTATTGTAGATTATCATATTGGTGTGTGTGTAAATGGAATTGTGATTGGTGTTATCTTTTTGATTATTTTAGAGCCTTTAAAATTAAGTGGTCACGAGTCCAACCTAAGACACTGCATCTTTTACACTGACAAATGTATCGTGAGTTGCTCAGATGACAAGACGCTGAGGATATGGGATGTGACTAGTGGGCAGGAAGTGAGGCGGCTAGACTTTCCCAGCATTGTTAGTGACATTGAGATACTGCCAGAGTCCCGAACACTTACCATGACGTATGGAAGTCATGTGGCGTTCTGGAATTTAGACAAGTAAGACAGTTTCTTCGAAAAATAACAAATTTGACGATGTTTGGGAGGAAGTAATCATTTTAATTATTGTTTTTTGTAGTCTAACTGCTATTAAAGAATTTGAAGTGCCAACCCAAGTACATTCCGCTTCCCTTAAACCGGATCAGTCCATTTTTGTGTGTGGTGGGGAGGATTTCAAGATTTACAAGTATAATTTTGAAACTGGAGCTGAAATAGGTAAAAATGTTCTTTTAATAATTTATTCGTTGCTTAATAAGGTGTAATAATAATATTTTACTTTTTTTACCCTAGATGCCTTCAAAGGACATTTTGGTCCAGTGCACTGCGTCCGCTTCTCTCCAGACGCTGAGCTGTACGCCTCCGGCTCAGAGGATGGTACTCTCCGACTCTGGCAGACGAATGTGGGTAAGAATTACGGCCTTTGGAAATGTGTTCAAGGGAGTACGCAAGAAAATGGGAAGGGAATGGATATGCCTGACATGTAATTTTGACATAATTATTGTGTATTACCATCAGAAAATTTGCTACAAAAAATATTAGTATTTATTTATCCTGGTGTTGATGAGTGAAATGATACCTGTGCATTATTGTGAAAGAAAAAGAATGAAGACATACATATTTATTATTGTATCAACAGTGCTCCAATAATCATGATGTACCTATTTATGTTCTGTTTGGTTTAACGATTAGCTGTAAAAATATTCAAATTTTGAGATTTTTATTTAAATTACTCTTTTTGAACATGAATATGTGCAAAAAAAAGTCTGTAATTAGAAATTGATAATAATTAGTTAATTTGCCAATTTGCTCTGAAATTTTCTATATTTGTTGTAATGAACCGGATTACTATTATTAATGTAGATTACAGATATTATTAGCTTAGTCTCTGTATAATTGTTTGCCATTCATGAAGCTAGTTGTAATTACCGTACAGCAGCTAAAACGTTATCATCGTTAATTTGATCAGGAAGCTTTATCTGGGGAAGAAGTGAAAACATGGTATATATTATAATGTAGGTAGGTACTTTGTAATTTTGTGTAAAAAATTAAATGATGTTCTCATCAAAGTAATTCTATATATATCAGTGCTATTTTTAATGAAGTGAATTGTGCAGCAGCAGCCGAAACGATTCAACGAAAATAATAATAAAAAACGTTGTTTAAAAATAATCCTCAACTTTCCAATTTTGTTTATAAATCGTCAACATTTTTAAGTATTGCTTTTACTTTACTGTAGAACTTAATCAACAAAAACAATCATACAAGGTAAAACATTTTCACACACTAGAAATCTCACGTACTATTACAATATCTAGAGTTTTAGTGTGTATCTTAACAATAGTCGTATGGCAAATTGTAAATGTTTTAACAAAAGCCAGGAAGACACCTTAAGGTGGAGTCGGAGTTTTTAAAATCAGTTCATTTCCGTCTTCCTCTTCTTTTGTCGCTTAATTTCATTCGCAGCTTTGTTTAGGAACTTTAGCAAAACATTACGTGTTAAGAAATAAACAACTATTTATAGGATTGCGTTACAAAGTGAAATAATTAGCATTTATAAGCATTATATATACACCGCATATTTTATACAAAAATCAAACCTAACTCATTTGTTTTTAAAGGTTTTCTTCAATTTTTTTCAAAAAATATTTTGTGGTCAGTTAAGAATTTTCAAACCAATTATACAGATATATTTACAGAAAAACATTTTGTAAATTCGCACAGTCATATCACAGTTTAACAGTCAATGAGTATGAAAGAAGAAAAAATCTTAAACCAGTGTTAAAAATTATAGCATACAATGCTAATTACCTTATACTTTGTTCATAACTTAAAATAACATTAGTAGAGACCTTTTTCAAAAAATATATATATTTGAGAATTTGCCAGCTTGTTGGCTTTTAACTTTTATACAGGCCTTCTGAGTGGTGACGTGCGAGCAACAAATTGAAAAATGGAGTTTGGATGTCCTACACCCAGCTTTCCACTCCCCAACAAATGTCCGCACTGACTCATGCAAACGTTATCCTTGGTAATGTCCTCTCGTCTCGCTTCCTGAATAAGACGGGAGCAGCTTGTGATGCGAAGGGATGCACAGCGTGACTATATTATAAAAAAGGACAAAATACTAATTTGGTGCAAGCTACATAATACAACTACTGTGGTGTGCAATTGTTTAAGTAATTAGAAGGAGTTCTTTATGAAAAAATTCAGTTTTAATTGGAAAAATATTTTACCCCTTCAGATGTACAAATACAGGAAACGCAAGGTGATGGCAAGGCAGAGCTTCCAACATCAACCTGCTTGGAGCCGATGGTGCAGCGTTTAATAAGCCTTTGGCTTTGGGCTGCAGGTGCTTCGCGCCAAGCTTCCAGGTTCAAGGATGGTAATCTGTCGCATGGAATTCGTGGATTCCTACATTTACAGTAATCAAAATTTAATTGTATGATTTAATGCAATCGTACTAACTTTAAAATGACTTAATTATTTCTTACAAGACGGTATGCGGTGCATCAAAAGCGTATCTCTGGATATCTCCAGGCATGTCCAAATTATCACAGATAACTTTGCTCAGCGTCATCTTCCTAATCTCTGCGAGTTGTTGGGGTGTGAACTTGATTACTGGATCGTTAGTCTCGTACCAAAATCTGTCGCACTGCCTCAATCTCTTAAACTGTGTTCCAATAATGCAAGTCATCGTGGGTCCCAACATTCCACCTGACACAGGTCTCTCTGAAATACTGCCGGTGAACAAGTCAATGTCATCAACGCTTGCATAAGTTTCCTTCAGCTTGTCTAATACATCTTGAGGGATTTCCCCTGATAAATCCTGGAATGTCACTGCCTTTTTCAAGGAACACACCTCC
>JAHZNG010003666.1:0-11484 GCA_027744375.1 Orchesellides sinensis | reverse complement strand
GAGAAAGAGCAAGAGGCAGAAGCTTCTGAGAAAGAACAAGAGGCAGCACCATCAGAGAAAGAGCAAGAGGCAGCAACTTCAGAGAAAGAGCAAAAGGCAGCAGCTTCAGAGAAAGAGCAAGAGGCAGCAGTTTCAGAAAATAAGCAAGAGGTAGAAGCTTCAGTGAAAGAACAAGAGGCAGCAGCTTCAGAGAAAAAGCAAGAGGCAGCACCATCAGAGAAAGAGCAAGAGGCAGCAGCATCAGAGAAAGAGCAAAAGGCAGCAGCTTCAGAGAAAGAGCAAGAGGCAGCAGCTTCAGAGAAAGACCAAGAGGAAGTAGCTTTTGGGAAAGACCAAGAGATAGTAGCTTCAGAGAATGAGCATGAAGCAGCTGCATCACATAATGAGCAACAAGCAGCAGCATCAGATAATGAGCAACAAGCAGCAGCATCAGAGAATCAGCGAGAAAAAGCAGATTCCAAAAAAGGCCAAGAGACAGCATCTTTAGAGAATGAGCAAGAAGCAGCAGGATCAGAGAAAGACCAAGAGGCAGCAGGGTCAGAGAATCGGCAAGAGGCTTTTTCTCGGAATCCACTGTATCAGAATCTTTTTGAGAAGCCACGGTTTCTGGCTCTTTCTCTGGTTTTACAGCACCAGACTCCTTTTTGCCTCTTGCTCTTTCTCTGATGGTGCTGCCTCTTGCTCTTTCTCTGATGGTGCTGCCTCTTGCTCTTTCTCTGAAGCTGCTGTTACTTCCTCACTCTCTAAAGCTGCTTTCTTTTTGTCTTTCTCTGATGCTGCTGTCTCTTGCTTATTGTCTGTTGCTGCTGTTTCTTGCTCATTCCTTAATGCTTTTGTCGCTTGCTCATTGTTTGATAATACTTTCTCAATCTCTTGCTCTGAGTCGGGCTTTTTCTCGGAATCCACTGTATCAGAATCTTTTTGAGAAGCCACGGTTTCTGGCTCTTTCTCTGGTTTTACAGCACCAGACTCCTTTATTGGGGCTTCTGAATCCAGCTCTTTCTCTGATGCAGCGGAGTCAGGCTCTTTCTCTGATGTAGCGGAGTCAGGCACTTTCTCTGATGTAGCGGAATCAGGCTCTTTCTCTGATGTAGCGGAGTCAGGCTCATTCTCTGATGTAGCGGATTCCGGGTCTTTCTCTGATGTAGCGGAGTCCGGGTCTTTGTCTGATGTAACGGAGTCAGGCTCTTTCTGTGATGCCACTTCTTCTAGACGTTCGGCATTTGAGTCGGTATTAACTGTATCCATTTTTTTAATTTGATTTTTTACGTCTGCTCCTAGCACCAACCGTTCAGCTTCCTGTACTGCAAAATCTACTTCTTGCATCACAAAATCTGCTTCTAGTTCGACAAACTCTACTTCTTGCATAGCAAATTCTGCTTCCTGCATTGCTAGTTCTGCTTCTAATATTGCGTTGTCGGCTTGTGTGACAGCAGCGTGATTTTTCCCCAAACGTTTTGCTTTGGATTCGAGTGTTTCCTGCCCTGACCCCATTGTTCCCACATCTGAGACCAAAAGTTGTTCATGCAAAATCCCATCCGTTTTAGTGTGACTTGGTATCATACGCCTAGTGGAACTGTTCTCATCAACTTTATTTTCGTTGTTAGTCGCACTACACGGAACATGTTGTTCATCGGCTTTGCTTCTTGCTACAACGTAAACCGTATCATAGTTTTGTGGTGGATTATTTTGAATAATTGAAGTTTCTTTCTGCAAAACACTTGGCGAAACACACCGTCTAAACGTCCTTGAAAACTTTTGATGTGATGGGCACGACGCAATGATAGCTTGGAACGTGTTATCTTCTCCAGGCAAACAAAGAAGGTATCGGTCTTCATCATTCTCGATAGGATGGATGCCTTGATAGTAGCATTTAATGCTGAAGTCTTGACTAGACTGCTGTGGATTTCCAAAAACTGTTGGTTGCATATTTAACCTGTCGTTCCCGGTACGAATGCCAGCTCTTGCAATTCCAGGCGTTGGATTCCCATAGCTAGAAATTTCCTCTTGGGGAGATGGGTTACTTTGTTTTAGCGGGGCGTTGTTAAGTTCTGGATAACTGAACCCATCTGCACTTTGTAAGGGCGAAACTAACACGCGTGGTGTACCCGCTTTGTCACTATAAGAGTTTATGACGTTTTGCAGAAAATTGAAAAAATGTGGATAAAAGTCTGGATTATTGGTTGGAGCCGGTGGAACGGCTTGTGTTTGAGCTGAATAAAGTTGAGACTACAAAACACAGAATATTGATCATAACTAAAAACATTGTGGTTGTAAAAATATTAGCACATTTTGAAGAATTCATAAAAAACTCACGGGTTGTGATGATGCGAATTTGACACCAGTGTTCGGATAGGTACTCACGTACCCACTCGGATTTCCTGCGTGGTAGGAGGACTGTGGAATTGACGCCTGATCTGATGTCAGCCTTGTTGTTTGGTAAGGTTGAAGCTGTATGTAATGAAATCAGAATTTACTTTTTGTTTATTGTTTCCAAAGGTATATTATAGACGTACTGTAGTTTGCGAGAGAATCGATACATTAGCTTGGGATTAAGATCATGCACTTAAAAGTCACATATTATAATAATTTCTACATATTCACCGTAATTGGAGATGCAGGGGCTGAGTTTGGGTACAATAAACCAGAATAGATTTGTTGCTGTTGAGCTGGATGCTTGACCGGTGCTGTAAAGCGTGGGTCATTGATCGTCTAAAATGGTTTCCAAATGCAGGATTGTAAATGATTAAAAAACAGTCGATTGTAAGAGCAAAGAAATGTTGGAAGATGTAACTCTAATTGACTTACGACTACGGTCGATGGTGCACTATGCGCATACGATCGAGCAAGCCTCATGTGCTCTGGAAGCCATTCATGTCCATAAAACGGAAACGGAGCACATGAACTCTATTAACAGAGGTTATTTAATGTAGGTAAAACATTAGTAATGTAATTCTTTATAAGCTAGCATGATTACAATCAAAGTGGATACCTGTAAAATATACGAAGAAACGATGACAAGGATTCTGAGCAGAATTGACAAGCATGCCATTTTTACTATTGGTTCCGCTAAAAACACCTATGTCCCACACCATCTACTTTCACTGTTGCATCCAGATACAAGCCAACAAATGTATTTGTTTAACTTTGTTAAGTTAGGTGCACTTGGAATATTCTTTCTGTTGAACTGTCACTGACTTTCTTTTTCAAAACGTCACGTTACAAGTGTTTTACACAGCATCACTGGAGACCTTGAACATATTCCTCCACATAGATATTGTAAAACACTACTCCGGTATTAATTAACTATAAAACGGTTTAATTTTTCGTCGTACTTTATCGCACAGTAGCACCAAAAACCGTTACTTATTTAAAAACAAAAGATTCCGTAACACAATAACATGATCCTTCATGTTTAACTTAACCAAGGTATCTGAAACTAGTACTGTGGAAAATGTAGGTACGTACATTTAGGTTCAGTCATTCCATTCTTTGTCATCATGGTCTGAATAAAAAATGTTTGCAAGAAAGGAAAGAGGAAATTGCAAGGCTGTCTGGATGGACGATTAGGATTAAGAGACAACTAATTAATGATGCGGTACAGATTAATGTATCCAAACGCATATTATTAATACGTCAGTGTATAAGTGTGAATTTTAAACTGTATATTTTAAACATGAATCACCAACAAACGACATTATGTCGACGACTTCGACTTCGAATCGTCATCTCCAAATCATTTTTGACCTACATTTTAAATTTTTGGCTGACGGCATATGAGAAAAATGGTTAAATGAAATCCATGCAACATACCAAGACATGACAAACTATTGGAATATGAGACGTGCATAGGTTTGCTCTACGTGCTTAAAGTTCTGAGGTAAGGATGTAGTGGTCAAACTATTAAATATTCATCAATGAAATTCCGTCCTTAGATTTTGAATCCAACCCAATACAGAGCAAAAATACAAAGTCATCAATATCAAGGTTACCACCGTGTAGTAAGTAAACGAACGATAAAAATATTTATTTTCTTACATCGAATTAGAATGATGAACGTATGATCTAATTGTCAATTGCATATAGTATGCTGAACATTCTTCATTGCATATGTACATGAGATTTAATAGAATCAAATCACATCACATTATAATCTTAGAAATACACAAGGGAGCGATTATATGTCATGTCATACTAATCGTAATCTCATATATTATGTAGTTTTGAAATTATATTCTCATATATGTATGTATATTACGTTGACCAACCACGTTACGGTTTTAAATTAATAAGAGAAGGTCAAAGACAAATAAATGCCACATCGACTTCAACTATGCAAAAATATGTTTCGGAAGCAAGCGTAAATGAATGTGTATAACAGTATGCCAACAAAAAGGTTTTAATAAAATTAAAACCAATCAATTTAATTTTCAGAGTAAGCAAATATGTATTTTCACATTGCGGTATTGTTCTTAAAGAGTTGTAGATTAGTTCCATTTTTTACATGGTTAAAATGAACGCGTTTACGTTTAAAACACAATTGAAGGACTTTAAGTTTTCTAAAACACTTGTATCTGCCTTTCCATCTTTTATTGAAACGTATTTAAGGACCATGATTTATTTTGGACATATCACATTTACAATCCCTTTCACTGTATCCTGTCAATCCTACCAAGCAGTTGTATGTTAAAAAATTATATAAACTTCAAAAGGTACATACACATATTATGCACATACATATGTAAGTTTTACGCATTTTTGTAGTTTTTCTGAAGAATAATTACTTTACTGCATTTAAAAAAAAGTTTGTCAGCTTTCTCGTCCTGGTTCTTGACCTGATGTTTGCAGTAGCTCATTGTAGGTCTGGCATAGCTCGGGCCCAAGCCTCTCGTCATCCTACAATTATATTTTACCAATCCACTAGGCTTGGGAGATTTACAATTATTATCGGGTACATGTTTACATGGTGGAGGAATTCTGAGAGCATTGTGGATCTTATAAATTTTCTTCATCAACATAGCCAGTCGTCGACTGAGAAAGGAAAATCAAAAAACCGGCATTATTACCTTGCCATCACCCTGTGTCTACTCGCAGTTGTCATTTCCGGTTTAATTACAACAGCCTCTGGATTCCTTAAAGCAAACGACTTAGCATCTGGATTGAGACAACACGTTTGTCGAATTACATACGCAGAAATATTCGGCATGAACTGCACTAACCCCAATACAATCATTCTAACTCCAAAACGGACCCTGATGGGAATCCTATCATTGACCATGTGGAAATTTCACTTTTTCTTTTACATATGTGCACACCAATTGCTTGTGTTTCAATGCATAACCCTACTACTCTGTACAAAGCATGTGCTTTCTCAAATGATCACAACTACAACAACCAATATTCCAATCTCCAAATGGTCTGATTTTAGTCGTGAGAACATGTCACTTGTTAATGTAAGGAGAAATTAGATATGTCCCACTAATTAATGTTTTTTAATACACGCAAAATGATTTTGTGCTTTTGCAGGTTTTAAAATTACGTAAAATTTTCCTGGACTTCAATAAAGTGTTTGGTTTAAATACCTTGTTTGCACTTGTTGGGATACTACCTGAGTTGATAGAGTCTCTGGTCTCCCTCTTCATTGACAGATTGCACAGTATCAACAGGGGCCTGTCCATCATAGAACTTATTGTGCCGGCGATTGTCATTTACATTAGCATTTGTATCAATTCCCAGGTATTCCAGAACCTTACAATTTTTTAGTTCTGATATGATGTGAATGTAAATCAAAACACATGACCTCTTTTATATAAATGTAAAATACAGCTATGCACGATGAAAGTCTATTTTACAGCTCTCCCTAATAAAACAAAGTCTCTAAAGTTTCAAGCCCAGCTAATTTCCTATGAAATCAGCAACTATCAAATGGACATAAGTAAACATGGCTTCTTCTCCGTTAATGCAGAGTTTTTGGTAGGGGTAAGTAGAAAATTTTGACATATTTGCATTGTCAACATTGCTAATGATAAAAAATTTTAACGTATTTGCTGAATCTGTACTAAAATCAGTTGTTACTGGGTATTTTAGGTAATCTGTACTGTAGTTGTTCATTCTGCGCTTATTGTACAGTTTAATCAACAATTTAGTAAAATTCATTTATGAAAATGGATAAATGGATTTCGGTCTGCTTTCTCTATATACACAAATATTGGCTCGTGGTCAACTTTAAAACAAGATAAACCACTCTGTTTTAATTGGTGTGTTTTTCACTTAACGAAATAAATCAATATCCTCTTATTGCAAAACATGTATTGCTTAGAAAACTTTCTTTAAAATACTTTCTTTCCACAGTCGCAAACGATTTTATTTGTCATAATATTGCATACATTGCGCATCTTGTAGCTTCTGGAATGCAAGAACATTCAGATAAAGTTAACAATTTGCTGCTGGATAAAAACTTTTTGAAAGTTCATGATCATGCATGGTAAAAAAGTTGGGACTTCGCCTGGCTCAAACTTTCAAAAACCAGCTTTTCCCCAGTATACGCACTTTTATCTTCACTCATTTCTTCAGTTTGGATATTACACTTGCCTGATTCCATTCAAAGTGTTGTTTGAGCCATCAAACTGCAAGTTTGATTACACCATCAAAAAATTTCAAAGGGTTAAATAGATACAACTTTTTACTGTTTAATTAATGTATACGTGCCTAACGAACCTGCTTAACTAACAAAATACTTTAATATAGGTTATTTCGGGTGTCATCTGCTTGATTGAATTAATTTTCGCTGCGTCAGAGTTATGGAGGTCAATTGTGACAGCTCAGCATACACGGGAGCCCACACGTTTCTTTTTCATTGGACTATTCGTCGGATATCTTCTTACTTTTATCAGCTTCATTTTTGTATTTTGGTGGAAACCAAAGGAAATTGTTGATTTACTAAATTACATCTCATCGAATTCATACCACTCTTCACCAATCTCATTTTCGAGGATCAGAAACCATTTAAAACTATTTCATTTCAAGTTTTTCATTTTGGGGACTTCCTGCTTAGGAATACCTTTCCTCATCATGTTTGCTGATTCAGCTAAGATTCCTCCACCTACGAGTTTTCTGAAGGTTATTCTTTGTCGTGTAATTTTTAAGGAGGGATTAAATAGCCCGTTTAAATGTCCTGAATCAATTCGTTTGGAAAATCCTTGGTCCCGAACGCTTGCCATTTTTGCGTTATGTATTAGGGTCTTTTCCCATTTTTTTGAAGCAATGTTTCACTTGTTTACACTTTCGATTGTAATGACGATGAACAATTGCTGCAGCTATGCAATATATGATATTGAGAACACCATAATTCCAAAACATTTCCAGAAGGTATATATGCCCCTTAATAATTAATATGGCGATATTATGTCCCTTGCACTAATTCTAATGCTGTAAAAATTAAAAACAGAGTCTCTATAATGGACTGAAGCTAAGAGCTTTGTTAATTCCGTCAATAAAGTTTTCGGGATACATTTTCTTGTTTATTTGGTTGGATGTGTACCAAATCAAGCAATCGCCGTGGTTGAAGTATTTGACCAGGAATTTTGGGGGAATAGAATCCTCCAAAGCTTAGTGGTTCTGACGGCAGTGCTCCCAGTGATCTACTCTATTTTAGCAGCAACGGCTGTTTTAAAAGTACGTATTCAAATATGAGCGTTCGTATTATAAGGTTTTATGATGAATCGTTCATGTTGAGTAGATGGAGAAACTTCGAGACTGGCTCACCCCGGCTGTATTAAGAGGACAAGGGGGTATCAAAGGAAAAATATTATGTCACGAAATTACATCGCATCAAGTGGGCATCACTGGATATAAGTGTTTCACAATTGACAGTGTATTCCTAATAAATGTAAGTAAATTTGGATACTTTTATCAATTTATACTACTGATGTAACCATCAAACTCTTGTAACTGTTGAAAGATGATATCATCGGTGCTGGTATACGCGACAATCGTCATTCAGTTCAAGCTTCAGAAGGCGAATTAAGTTTTTTGTTGTAAGACCATACCAAAGGTATTAAAAGCCTCTCCAAAAACAGAAAACTTCCAAGGTAAGTAAACTGTATTACTGTATACTTGGTTCTTAACATTATTACAAAAATCTACTAAAACAACAAAAATAAAAAACTAAGGACCTATGTATATAGTTTTAAACGCCTCAGATAATTATACATTATAAGCATTATCAGACCTATAATTTCTCTGTTTGTCGAGTCGACTTTAACAGGCCAAACAATATGAAGAGGAATTTGCCATTGTTTATAAAACCGATTGATCGTTTTCAAAATATTGCATAGATGAATGGTCACACTGGATGCTAATACTAATAATAAACTTATTGGTTGTATAGGCGTATTCGTTGCATAAAATCTAACATATTTTCTGAAATTCAAGCTTGTATGTATTTTTACAAAGTATGCATGCATTTTAAATCGTAAAAATGCACTTTTTCGGGTATTTTCGTACAGCTCAATCAGTAATTTAGTTGAGTGGGTATTGTATTGCTACATTTGCTCGATGTTTATTATTGATCGAATAAAAGTCATTTGAGCCACTTTGCAATAATTGGTTCAATACATTAATTTCAACATAAATTAAATTGGTTTAATTTCAACTCAACCCTCACAGTGCAAGACTTGTATTTTTGCTCATTTACATTGGCACGTTTGCATTTCTAACAAAAGGATAGGCTTTATTACTTATTGTAAATTCCAAAATGCAAGAAAATGTAGGTAAATGTTTTATTAGGAGTTTTCCAGACGAAAAAGCATTGAAAGTGTATCGTCTTTACCACGTTACCAATCTTGGAGCTGTTTTATCATTACCACGTCTTGAAAAACCAACTGAAGCTTTTCCTCAGCACACATCCGTGTATCTGAATTCATTTCTTCAGTTCGGCTACTACACTTGTTTAATTCCCTTCCATGTAGTGTATGACCAAGCAAGTTGTAAATTTGATTATACCATCAAAAAATTTCAGAAAGTTCGAAATGAACAAAATACTAATATTATTCTGATACCCTATAAAACATAAAACTAACCAACCACCAACCTATAATTTAGATTATGTGTGGCTGCATCTGTTTTATCCTATGGATCTATGCGGCGTCAGAAGCATGGAGGACTGTCTTAAACGCTCATTATACAAGAGAGCCTACTTATTTCTTTTACATTGGGGTTTATTTTGGAAACGTTCTCACTTTTACTGGTTTTGTCAGCATATTTTGGAGGAAACATAAGGATATTGTCGACTTATTAAATTACATCTCAATAAATTCCTTCTGCTCATTACCATCCCCGATTTCAAAAATCCAAAACTGTTTCCAACCCTTTCGTTTAAAAATAGTCTTTGTTGGGGTTTCATGTATAGTCTTACCTTTCGTGATTTTGTTTTCCATATTATCTGCCAAATTTCCCTCGTTCAGGAGCTTTATTAGATGGAATCTCTGTTCAGTTATTTTTAAAGACGGTGGGCTTAGCCCGTTTAAATGTCCTGAAGAAATCCGATTCGAAAATGTTCTTAGCCCATTTGTCATTATTTATTAGCGGCATGTATCAATTTTCTGACGCAATTATTGGCTTTTTAACTTGGTCCATTTTAATGATGGTAAATAGTTGCTGCAATTATGCAATTGTTGAAATTGAGAGTAGCTGTGATGAGATCAGCACAAATATAAATATTTTAAATAAGGTATTGTATTAGTTCTGTTCCTTCAGCTTGCTTTTTACTAAGCAGGATGTATCTCGCGCTAATTCAAATGATTTAATTAACAAACATATTCTCACACATTTGCAGAGTCTTAATCAAGGTCTAAAATTACGATCTTTATTTCGCTCAATCAACAAAGTTTTTGGAATACATTTTCTCTTCCATTTGGTTGGAGCCTTGCCAGCTCAAGCAATTGCTGTGGTTCGAGCATTTGATGGCAAACACCGGGGAAATGGAATCCTCACGATTTTGGAGATTTTGACAACGATCCTTCCGGTGTTTTTCTGCTTTTCGGCAGCAAAGACTGTTTTAAAAGTATGTCGGAAAACTAGTAAAAATATTATAATAACGCTTTTTAAATCTAGATGGTCCGTCACCTGTACCTGTAATATTGTTATTAAGATGGAGAAATTTAGAGATTGGCTCACACCAGCCATTTTAAGAGGGCAGGTTGGAATCAAAGGGAAGGTATTATGTCACGAAATTACATCGCATCAAGTGGGCATTAGCGGCTACCAATTTTTNGCAGGTTGGAATCAAAGGGAAGGTATTATGTCACGAAATTACATCGCATCAAGTGGGCATTAGCGGCTACCAATTTTTAACATTTGACAACACATTTCTTACAAGTGTAAGTCAAGTCATTAAATTCAAACTCTCACTTGTATTTTTCCCGATAACTAAACCTCATAACTTTCAGATGATATCATCGGTTCTTGTAAATGCTACAATTGTTATTCAGTTCGGCTTTCAAAAATCAAACTGAATTATGCAAGGCCATAAAACTGTTCCATTTTGGATTTTCTTCAATCTGACAACTTTTTTATTCTGATTTCCTGTACTTATAATAAATTAAGCATGCTATTTGGTAATATTTTATAACATATTCATTGCACTTAAGTGTACTATCAGATCCTTGAAAAACGTTTCTATTTTATCACATCACACTGAGTTACAATAATAATATAATATTACTCATCACATCTAACAAGAATTATACAATTAAAATTACAATCCTGAGTTTTGCCATATTACAATATGTACCAGTCAGCATTAATATTTTTAGCTTACGTTTTCTGTTTTTAACTAATATTGCGATAACCCCAAAACCACAACTCCACGGTCAGACAAAAATGCATCATTGCATTGTATTTTAAAAACGACATTTTCAGCAAATATTATGCACTTCACAGTCATTAAAATTACGTTATAATTACGTTACAAAAAATACTTAAACTTTACTAAGAACATAAACCTACACAGATTGCTTACAACCTACAAGTTAACTATGAGTCATCTTAATAGTAAATCTTTCAGAGAATTCAGGCTGCTCTAACATAACCTACCACTATCATACATACACAAAAAATACATTTCATGTATGCATATTTACATCACAGCAAGAACGTCTTCATATTCAAATTAAAAACACTAATCTTGTATATTATTAATCATCAACCCTGCATAGATAGACACATGCTAAACTTATACGGAAAAACACAGTGAGTCATATAGTTTAACGTTTATTACCTAAAGTAAACCTGATGAAATATCTATTAGTCTAATAAATGAGATGATAACAAAGAAACATCATAGGCTGATGTGCAAACACCTGTCAGCATAAGTCTTTTTATGAGATAAAAAACTATTACTTGTTTCGTCTACCAATTTTTTTAGTGATGACTTACAAAGTAAAGTAATAAAATTATTAGTTGCCTCTAAAAGGAAAGTATTTA
>JAHZNG010003665.1:0-10439 GCA_027744375.1 Orchesellides sinensis | reverse complement strand
GTTTTTTTCTCATTTTAATATTAATTGTGTTCGTTTTGTTATCTTCTAGGTATATGAAGGTGAACGTGCGATGACTAAGGATAACAATTTGCTCGGGAAATTCGAACTTACCGGTATTCCACCAGCACCTCGGGGTGTACCTCAGATTGAAGTTACATTTGATATTGATGCTAACGGTATTCTTAACGTCACTGCTATTGAGAAGTCAACTGGCAAGGAGAACAAGATCACGATCACAAACGATAAGGGCCGTCTTAGTAAAGAAGAAATTGAAAGGATGGTCAATGAAGCAGAAAAATACAAAGCAGATGATGAAAAGCAAAAGGATCGTGTAGCAGCAAAGAACAGTTTGGAAAGCTACTGCTTTAACATGAAGAGCACCGTTGAAGATGACAAAGTCAAAGAAAAGATTCCTGGTAAGTGGCATTTCTAGTTGTAAAATGGTTGTTGCATCTACAACTTAAGTTTATTTGAATGTATCTAATCAATAATTGTTTTTTTAATTTATAGAGGAAGATCGTAAGACTGTTCTTGACAAATGCAACGATGTCATCCGGTGGTTGGATGCCAATCAACTTGCAGAAAAGGAGGAATTCGAAGATAAACAGAAGGATCTTGAAAAGATTTGCAACCCGATCATTACCAAGTTGTACGCTGGTGGAGCCCCACCACCAGGTGCTCCAGGTGGAGCTGGATTCCCAGGTGCCGGCGGAGCTCCCACAGGTGGTAGTTCTGGCGGACCAACCATTGAAGAAGTAGATTAAATATTAATTCGTCTTAGTGTATAATTTGTAATTCATCGTTCATAAAATTTTTGTTAGCTTTGTTCTTATTAAATTACTAAATTCCTAAAGTAACGATCTCTTTGTCTTATTTTGAACTTTTTCGTGAATGAACCCGTTATTACTTGCTATGATATATATATGTATAAACAGTACGACAGGCATTGATTTTTAAATAAATGAAGGTCAGTACCAGATAACACCACATTACGAGTATGGTGGAAGAATAATTAACGTGTTGCCGATTACTGATTGTACATGAACTTTCATATTTCCCAATCTATGTATAGACAACATGATAAGAAGACTTCAAAAGAAAACATTTTGAATTCTGCTGGCCAACAAGGCCCATTGCATGTATTGGTTCAATTTTAAGAATTGGTCGAAATGACTCCATCAGTTTATCATCGAAATGACAGGTTTATCCAATCATCGTACTATTTTTCCCACTATGCATAGTGTATAGCATAGCGGTGAAAGACTAAATGAAAGCATTTTATGATCATTTCATCATTATAAGCTACGCTGCGCTGTCCTATAAGATAACATTTTTCATATTCAGTATTCAGAGTTCAGTCAGAGCGAGCAGAATGAAAGTGCTTCACTTTCACCTTCCGTGTGGTTTCTTATCCAGTGCAAGCTAGAGCTTACTTCGTATTTGTCGGGTACTTTTTACACAAAAGCAAACCTATATATAAATTGTCGTCCCTCAGACAATACATGTGCAAATAGAACCATTGAAAACCTGCATTACCGCGAATTAGAACTTTATGCTTAGGCTTTAGAGGTATACTGGCTGGCTGACAAGTGTTTTGGTAATTTTGTGTTAATGTTTGGGAACTGGTTTATATGACGGAGGAGCGTCTTCATTGTGACATAGTTAAAAATTCTAAACATCAGCTGATTTGAAAACTTTCCAGTGTAGATATTCAATCTTGGTAAGTGTGATATAAAATGTTTGTATAAAATTATCATCTTTCTTTGTTACTGGTGTTGGAACGTTGAACGTTGTTTAATTGTGTTTTGGTTTCTCTGCTGTTTTCAGGCTCGTCATCAGTCATCATGTCTTACAACGTCAAGCAGCAGCTTTTGAACATATCCGGAAATACTTCCGGTTCTCACAAGGATCAGTCGGACCGTTACAGAGCTATTCTGGATACGATTACTCAAGGCCCTGAGGGAGAACTTGCGGAAAATCTGAAGGCGCTTGTAGATCAGAGTAAGCAACGTCGTATAGATTATTTGTTGTTTTAATATTAGTAGGAAGGAATAATTTGGTGGTAATGTGAATTTATTTTTTTATCTAGTGGTCAATGAAAACGTGTCGTTGGTTGTGTCTCGCTTGATTCTGTCAGATGTGGCAACGGCCTTAACAAAGATTCCGGACGTAGTTTCAAAAGATGTGGCACACTACACGTTGGAGAAAGTGAGTTAACCAAGTTTAGATAGAAACTTTGTAAAGGTATATAGTGATAGAAGAAAAGATGGATGAGTTAGATGCTAGATAATCCTAATTATACGGCAATGTTTACAGGTCCAGCCAAGAGTGATCTCGTTTGAAGAGCAAGTGGCCACTATTCGACAGCATTTATCTCAGATTTATGAAAACCAGCAACAGTGGCGTGAAGCAGCACATGTGCTAACTGGAATTCCACTGGAAACTGGTCAAAAGTAGGTTTTCTTGTAGTTAATGGTGTTTTATGTATAATGATTTCTGACTGCATTAATAAGAAGATTTGAAAGGAGCTGAGAATAATAAATTATGTTTTTGTAGACAATACTCTGTGGACTATAAGCTGGAAACGTATTTGAAGATCGCTAGGTTATATTTGGAAGACGATGATGCTGTTCAGGCGGAGGCGTTCATCAATCGAGCTTCTCTGTTGCAGGTAATAGTACCTATACCTGTTTTGAAAAGGAACTTCAGGATATTATGTTACTGTAGTTGATCCATTTGTTATAATTAAAGTTTTATGCCTAGCTCTTGTTTTTGTTTCATAGATAGGTCGCTTTCTACCTCTTTCACATTTGGTTTTAATTTGTAAATTGTCGTTCATATTGGAAGAAACTTTGCGTGCTGCGTCGTAAATGTAATATAAAAATGTAGGATACTTTTTGACCTAAAATTATGTACTCTCGTTCGTTAGTGTCAATAAATCTGCATCGGTCTGTTTTGAAAAAATTAATGAAACTCAAAAGATTGTAACCGTGAATATAATTTTAATTGCCAAAACGCTGTTGTATCTCGTAACCCCGTTTGCTTGTTGTTTGGATAAATAACTTTATTCTAACCCTTAAAAACAAACGCTTTTCCCAAATTAGCTTCTAATGTAAATAATATGATATGTCGAACTTAGATTTTTGAAAAAGCTTATAAATGCAACATAATTTAAATCTTTATTTATTTGAAAATCTCCCAATTAACATAATTGTCATCCAGTCGTAAATTATATTACTGTGGAGTTGGTTGGACAGAAATAAATCTGATACAACTTTACTCACGCAAACAGACACGACCGTAGCGTATCTATCCAAAGCTTGGTTGATGGCGACTTGTTGGCAATAATAATTATTATATAATTTATTAACACAATTTTGATAACTGTACAAGGGAACAAAATGTGTAGTATAGGAAATTTACACCGCAGTAATGACAGCAAAGTAATTTTAACAATATACACGTAAACACCTTTTTCTTAATTTGTTTTTACAATATAATGTATGTACTTATCTACATAAATACAACACAGTGCCCTAAGAATGCACTAAGTCCATCCACAATTTTTTACATCCTTACGCCTTATACATAGTACACAGTCACACAAATTCTTATATGTTAAATGAATACTTTTAACTGTCTTATAACCTACCTGGCTATGCTTGAAACTACAATGTTCTATATTGTGTCTGTCTCATATATTACTGGCTGTAGCTACAATGCATGACTGCATATAGTGCTAGTAGCAAGAACATCAAAATACCTACCCGATTAGTTTAGATAAATTACATTGTATCAGTTATTTGACGATTATACTTACACATTAAACTATAAACCCCTGCTAGTTTATCTCCTTGTTATAAAATCTCTACATATCATATTTGCTTGGAATATTGACATGTACTGATAACTTAATGTGTGTCAATACTCGAAACACTTGCAAAGAGATGACCAAAGAAAGTTTCTCCATATAGAATGTTGACCGAAGATATGAAGCCCTGTCTCATTTGGGATAGCTGTACTTTCACCGTTGTCTCAGGCTCCCCCACTTTGGCAAAAAATGATACTGTTAGGATTTTTATATAGCAAAGTGAAAGTTATGAATGTTAGATTTTTGTTATACTAGGCTGTTTACACAAAAAAACTAATGGTGCAAATAGCTACATCTAAATGAACAACATAATTTATCGCTTTAGCTTAATAACAACGAACACTAATTTAATTATTTATTATACGATCTACAGAGCATGAATATCCTACTAATACCTGTAATAGAAGATTTACACAACTTACTTCTCCGACATGTTATGTAGCAAATTTAGTATGACTATTTGCCCTTTATACACCCACACGGGTATGCACGTTTCTCTAGTGGTTGTGGCTGTTTCCAATAGCGTACCAAAAGCCCCTTTTCTACCAAACTAACTCATATAATAAGCTAAAATGTAAAACCACGTAAAACTTGCATCACATTGAATACACGACGAAAAAGGGTGTACAACTTTATGAGATTAATTTGTTACGCTAAAATGGGAAAAAGGGGAAAGGGGAAAAGGTGCCTGGTGAAAGCAATGGTTTACATCTACAAATGAATACTTTACACTGTTGTGTACATACACAATACACACTATGTACATATTTAAACATGCTGCATAAAATGTTAGACTTACAAAATATAGGATGTTTTAATTAGAAAAGTAAATTTGAAACAAAAAAATCCTCTGTAAGTAATCATATCATCCTAACCTAATCCTCTACACGTACCAGTATTTGTCATGAAATCTCTAAAAATAACGTTAAACTTTAGAAGTAAAATGTCAAAAGTAAACTGTATTATGTCAAATTAATTTAGATCTCTGATTTCACATTTTAAAAGTTCACAGTAATATAATTTCTCTCTTCCCCTTCATACATAATATATCAAGCGTGAATATAAAACCAAATTTTAACAAAGTGAATGACACTGGAGAGGATGGACCATTCCTTGTTGCATGCACTTTGCAATGCACCTTGGGCTCCTTTTATCCAAACCATTTCCTTTAAAAGAAAAAAAAGATATTTAATTTTTTAAACACATGAACTTGACACGAGGCTAAGACTTTCATAACAAAAACTGATTAAAATGCATAAAAAAGCTTTGAAAATGGCACCCCTTGTGTCGTTTTTTACCTCTAATGAAACCCTCAGCAGGAATTCTGTAATTATATTTAGCCGGCCATGATACTGGTCTCTGTTTTCGGATAACTTGTTGGGTTGCAGGTCCTACTTTCTCCATTCCTTTCATCTCACCACCCATTCCTTTCGCAATGTAATGCAGGCGTCTTGCTGTTACTGCCCCGTATGTACTTTGTGGTGTTTCCACTACTTCCGGTTGTGCTGCCAAGCGGTTAAAGTAAAATGGTTGGACTTTCTCCCTGGTTTCCACTTTCCCATTATCTGAGTCTACCTCGTCCTCAACAAACCTAAGACGATATGGGCCAGCCGGCAGCGGTTGTGCACCGTCCAGTAGCTCATTTTCTGCATCTCTGTTAACCCAGTCTGGAGCTACGGATTCGGCAGAAGAAAAGTCTGGCTGGAATGGCATTTCGTTGTCATCCTCTGACGAAGGTGGTGGGGCTACAGCTTCTGTTTGTATATTCATTAGCCTCTGACGTCCTGTGGCTGCACTTTGCGAAACTGTGCAGAAAACAAAACAACAAGAAATTTTAAATAGGTGTTGTAGATAATGCTGGAAGGACTGTAAACCACATTTAAAGGAAAAGGTTTACGCAGCGTAACTCTCAAAATTTCACAATGTTATAATTACATTCATTGCAGATTGCGTAATGGTGGAGGATTTTGTTTATCGTGAGAGGTAATGAAGAGAATAGTGACGAGGGAAAGCGCGTGGGATGTGGTTTTTCTTTTAACGAAACATTCCTTTGTTGGCACAAGCTTGCATTTTTCTCTTACACCTCAGTTCGGGTTCAGAGTTTAAAATTAAATACAATGAAATTCATGTACCCACATATTTCCACCTGTTATGCATTAAAAACCGTTGGTTAAGCGAAATAGCGTTATTGTACAACCGAACTCTGGCTTTAATTTATACTTAAAATGTTGTGTTGTAGAAGTCTTGTAAAAGGATGAACTGCATATGTAGATATGTATTATGTGGACATGTAAATAACAAATTTGACAACAGTTCATAACTTAGGTTTCTTTGTCCAACTTTCTCTTTAAAATTCAAAATGGTAATTAGAAAGCATTTACAAATAACTTTGTTCCAAAAATGACCAACCGCTGCGGCTGCTAATCTAGAAATAATTAAGTTACAACTCATTTATACATATACTTGCATACGTATGAAAGAATTGTAACATACTTTAAAAATTGCGTTAGTACGTTCATGCTCATGATTGTTTTATAAGTATTTTATATTTTAAACCTAACTAGGTAATAAAGTTACCTTTTTCTAGCTTTTCTTCAGTAATGTTTTAAATGAATCGTCAAATTGTAAGTTACAAAGCACAATAAAGACTGCAATCGCCCACAATCCAGAGGAAACCAACATATAAATAAAAGTTTTTGTTTTTATTTAAAACAGTTTTGTAAATAGGGGAATTCCTTCTTAGAAATCTATCAAAATTTTGTTATAAACTAAAAATAGCTACATAAAACGTGACTTTGTTTGAATGAAAACGTTTTAGCTTTGAGTGAGTGCATTTGAAAAACAAATGCATATGTATGTACATACATGCCACGTTTGTAACTAATAATAACTTTTTAAACCCACAATATATAAACCTCAACAACCCTGGGCGGCAGTTAAAATACCAAACAAGCTGTGCATTAACCGTTGGAAAATACAAAAACCCTGTCCTTGGTATGATCAGTTTTTATCCCATGTTTCATCAATTTAAAATGGCGTCACTGTCAATATGCTCTAAACTGAGCTTGTTCGTAGAAGCCAATATAAATATACGCAGCAATCGTAATATGAATTTTACGACTCTAAAAGTGAAAGTAAAGAGTTAAGCAATGCTTATAATACCGATGTAATTATACTATTTACCCACACAGAGAAATGTCAGGCCTCGAAAAACAAACTCGTAGAAATAGAGTCAAAATCAAATACAAATAAGATATAAACTTGAAGAATACTAAAATAAACCCAAGCAAATAAAGCAGAAAAATAAGTGAAAGTGAGGGTGAAAGTAAGTGAAATCATACTCAAAATTAGTATCACCATTACTAAGCTATATTTAAACATTTCTGTATATTGTTACTCAGTAAGCTAAAACCCTCACTAGTTATGCGATCTTCAGTACTCACCTCAATTTTTATTTGTTTTATTCATCTACTTTAGCTGAGATTGCTCATGCAGTCATTCACGTTTTCTTTCTCTAATAACTCCTTCATCTCAGCTTTCTCCAGAAATTAAAAACTTTTTCTGTTTAAATGCAAATTTCCTTGTGGTACTTTCTCCAACATTCCCCAAGAAGACTAACTCTGAACACACGTAAAATACCTATATACACCGTTTGGTTGTGTTTACCATTAAGCATGCTTCCTTACATATTACCGTTCAAATGGTTTCCTAAAGAAAAGCTTATAATGCCATTCTATTAAAGTGTCTCTGATGGAAAATGAAAATCTTGACGTAGTCAAAAATACCATAACCGACGGAAGGATGGAAGTGAATGAGGTTGGATGTTGGCTTTGGCTCGCGGAAAGTAGTTGATGAAAGATAAAAATATTGTGTAAAAAAACTTGACAAAATAAAGATCTAGCTTTCCCTCTCCAACCCTTGTTTTTTCTTACCACTTCTGCTATGTTATATTACTATCTCTCAACATTCCACACAACTTGTCCATTCATACACCCACAAAAAGAGTTCTTACTCTGTGTAGCAGATGGATTGCATAAATGAGCAAATCTAGGATGAGTAAAACAACGGAGGCAGACGTTTATATTTACTTTACACTTAGCATATCATCATCTTTCTTGTATGCACTGTCCCCTCTCAAATGACTTGGTTTTCCTACCTAACATTATCATGCTAAACACTAACTGCGTATGTGTACCTTATTTTATGTAATACGGTTGTAAATCAGGAGAAAGTGGGTAGCAAAAGTGCAATAAAGTGGCAGTGGTAATGTGATAGAAATGAAAGTGGCGTAAATAACTTCGTTTTAGTTTTATATTGTCAACTTTAAATGTATATAACATCATATGTGATTTAGACCATCCAAAGTATATATTATGCATAAATGTGTATGGAGAAGTAAATGAACCTCACAGTCTTCGTTTTTTATGTTGTCCACAAAAATGACGAATTTACAGAGAATGGAAATTTTACTAGATATATACATGCCACGGTTAAAACATAAGATGATCGTCATGTGTCATGTACTAATATTTAAATATCTATAAATTTGACGTTTCACTATATAATCCTCCTTTCATTCTGTATTGTCTTCTATAATATAAAAGTACTATATTTTTGACAGATCGCCTTGTCTGTATAGTCTGTATACGTATGCCTTTAGTACTTACCATATAGATTTACTCAAGAAGAGAGTGGTTTATACACAAATCGCTGTGAATATTAGCTTTCACCGCACCCTCGTTACGTTTACCGGCGTCAGTCATCATATATCATCCGCCCACATCACTTTCTTGTTGAAGAGACACGGTGATTTTATCGACAAGTTGCGTTTTTGTACTTCATCATGTAGCTTTTTTTATTGCTGCCATTTGTGATGTTGTAAAATGAAGAGATAAGTGGAAAAATGGGAGTATGTTATAAAGTAACAAGAAACAATTTTCTTTTTATTTCTCCGTTTCAAAGAATCTCTTATGTTTACATTATTATCTGCGCTCTGCTTTCTCTGACTAGTATTTGCTCTGGATTCAGTTTCGGTTTTAGGACTGGAAAAGAAATTTGTTATCCAGTAATGTTTAATATCCGTTTCCTTTGTGTCTTTATTCACTCTATATCCTTTGCATAAAATGTCACTCGTGAGTTCATTTTTAGCGTCTCATTCAATACTGGAATGTTTTTATATCTATTTAGATATATTACGTATTTACCAAGTATAAAATCACATAAACTTATTAGCCTGTTTGCATGTATGCTTCAAATAGAAAGTAAATTAAATACGTGCGAAATAAACTGAAATCTAATATTTATTTTTTAAATCACTTGTATTTTCTAAGAACCTTTATTCCATATTTGCCAATGTTTTTCATTTTTCGTGTTATGTATTCAGACTGTTTGAGATTGTTACCCTCAATAGAACCACGATTCACTTCACATGTCGTTGACTGAGTTTACACCTGATACTTGTGTATTTCTATAGAGGAAATCTGACAAGTACTTTTTGATCACAACATACGATGTTGGCGGACAACAAGTAAAAATATCTTTATTTGGCAGTTCACCGCCCCGTGAATTCCCTATAAGATAAATAAGTGAAAGCATCTTCCATTATCTTTATTAAAACGTCACACCTCGTAAGGCTTAATTCTTCTGGTCTGAAGGAAAGGAAATATGTGTCTGCAAAGTACTTACATGGACGCTTTCACTAACATTGTTACATTTATTTAACGTTTTAAAGGCACGGTGAAAGTGTCTTACTTCTAAAAAAGGTACTCATTCACAATTGTTCATCCCCTCTTTCTGACATCAATGTTAGAAAATACTATGTGCTTGCGTCAGACACTCCATTTAAAATCAACTACTACACACATGGTTCTCTTTGGTTGGCACTATGTACGTCTGTCTGAAAGCAGAAGGGTCACATAATGATAAAAACTATTGTAAATGTGACATTCACAACAATTTTCTTCTCTTCGGCTACTTGGCTTTATAAAATGTAAAGTCATACCATAATTTTCAGTATATACATACATATATGCGCATGTAAAATATCATAGTACAAATGCATGTCTTCTGCTTTCACACAGTAAATATTTTATTTTTCCATTTTCATCATATACTTGACCACTTGAGAATAAAAGCCTGATGCTAACATGCGTAGATTACATTAAATTCGTGTTATGTTGCATTATGTTTGTATAGAACTAAATGGGCTAATATAAGATTTAGTATTTATTAGCGGAATTTATTACTTAGTATCAAAGCAGAATACATCGCAGTAGTTTGCTAATTTTGCCAATTGATTTCGTACTTCATCTTCGATCTTCGTTCGTATTGATTCTTCACCATTCCGTCTGTAAGCATTGTCCACAATTAAAATGGCTGAGTGAGATGATAAAGTTATTCTAATAGTCCTTAGGTCTAAGGGAGAAAATTAGATAGCTAAAATAAATAAAAAATTGGGCAAATATGGAATAAAGGTTCTTAGAAAATACAAGTGATTTAAAAAATAAATATTAGATTTCAGTTTATTTCGCACGTATTTAATTTACTTTCTATTTGAAGCATACATGCA
>JAHZNG010003664.1:0-21518 GCA_027744375.1 Orchesellides sinensis | reverse complement strand
GGGGCACATAGGTAAACACGGACCAGAAGTATTTAATGAAGATATGGCTTACCTGTACTAGGCCAATTTTCTCGGCGCTGGTATTTCTGCTTGGATATGCACTTTTGAAAAAACTTCACCAGCATGTGTAACTCGACTTTCTCTATCGATTTCTGCATAACAATTATGGGGCCCAGAAGTGGCCCTTATTAGCTATTTAGCCATTAGTTTACTACCTGAACTTAAGTTTTTATCTTGGTACACTAAGTATTAAACTTTACCTGTGTACTTGCAGGGTATGATTGCAATTTTTAGACACTGAAATAAATAGGGTGTATTTAATGATTAACTGAATACTCCCCCCTTCTTGGGTTATTTCTCTAGGTACTGTGCAAAAAATTAACTTATTGTTGATGAAATGATTACAGAACCCACACAATAAAAATGTTGTGACACCTTTTATCAGATTAACTTTCAACCGTCCTGTCTAACTTTACCATTTTGCTCAAAGAAATGGTCCTGTCTTCAATAAAATAAAAAAATGTCTAATTCATCCAACCTACTAGCTCCAAAATCCACATCCTATAGGTATTTCGGGTGAAAATGTTTGACCTGACATAAGATAGAAAAGGACACGTACATATTATATAATCGGAGTTGGAGCATTAATTAGAGAAAGTTTGTCGTGTATGTGGGGTTTGCTGAGCAAATAGAAAGAAGATTGGCTGGTTGTGTGTGTGTTTGCTCACAAAAGGCAAGGCAAAGTTTTGTGGTTTATTAGATTTTTTTATCTGTTACATAAGCTCCCCTTTTCACTGTGTTACGTGTTAAACGAATACACACTCGCTTTTCTGGTTTACTGCCGACAGGCTTGTTTGTAACTGACAACTGAAATGTGATCATGGTGGAATGATGGTTGCTGATGTATTCTCCGGAACAGGATAAAAGGGGTAAAAGTAATAAAATCCATTTGGCAATCTCATTATAAAACTCATTTCATTTTTAAATGCTTATGATAGCGACACATTGCTGTAAAAGTTAGAGTTTATGTTACAAAAGCAGGGAAAAGCAAGTTAATCTACTTGCCTTGCTCAATTCATTTGGAGTTGGAGAAGTTTTGAGCTAGGCTATCTTTTTGGAAATAGTATAATGGCTAGGTTTTTAAGTGGATCTTTTGATAATCTGTATTGCGTTATGTAAGGTCACGTCATACACTTGAGGAATGAGTTAGGTGATGCTGCTATTGTGTGAGACTCATTTCAAGGTGTTGAATTAGTTTGCTATTCAATTTTGTGGCTGGCGACTATAACCTCTGATAGAAAATGGAAAATACGGACAAAGATTTGCTAGACTTACTCCATTATTTTTCGAAAGCAAATAAAAGACTCAATCAAAGTAAACATGTTGCGCATCCTGAAATGAGTCAGTTTAAAATAGAGTGGGCTCCACTCTGCTAGTTAATTGTTAATTTTAGTAGGATAATGATCATTACCCGATTGGAGCGTTACGTCATGTTAAGCTTGCTCTTTTATGTTAAGAGTTTGGGTACATTTTTCTCGTTATTCAACAAGCATTACATAAAAAACTAATGAGACCGCCGTCAAAAACTTTGGGTGAAGTCAACCATTTTATTTGCCATTTACTCCTTGCTTTCCTTTGAGTACAGTGCATAAGCCGTGGTCTTATTTTGCAGAAAATTGTAATAAAAACACACACGTGTTACATGTTACACAAGTCAAAGCTCTCTTTGACAACCAAAAGAGCTACCAGCTCCACGAATTTTTAAACTTCAAACCAGAGGTCCTCCACGGGTGTACATTTTAACAGCACATGCTGTGTCCTGGCATTAATAGTTCTTTATAATCCACTCTATAATGTTACATGATACATGCCACGGTGTCGGAATCCATTTGTTGGAATCATTTTATAAGTCCCATTCTTAGAATTCCGTGGTGGAAACGTTGACCTGTGGAGTCATTGGAATTTAGTGTGATATTGAGTCTGGAGGACAGATTGTAAAAGACTGACTGTAGATAACCAAGTATGTTTGCATAGGGCGAACCACACCACCAGCCATTTAATTAACATATTCCTAGAAAAAGTCTTGAAAAGAATACAATTTAATTTTTTTATTATAAACCTTTTACAATTTATCCGCAGTTGGATTTATATTAGTATGGGTGACGATATTGTATTTGTTCCAATTCACAGCTTTATCAACCTGTACTTACATACTATTTACTTAATGCTCTTAACTTTTCACCCCGACATCCGCTCCTCCAATCTCACACATGTATGGATGTCGTGAAAAATAGTACGATTACGAGTTCTTAAGTACGTAAAGCCTCTTTACATAACGAACCGTTTTATAAATTTCATCTTGTAACCAATATTATCACTCATTCATGGAATGGAGAGCACACGACTTATGTGTGTAATTGGTAGCATTTATAAATATGAGGTTCATTTACTTCAAGAAGACGATGACATATGCCTGACCCTAATAATGCTGATGGCGTATTTTTTGGTTATATAACACATGGCTACGAGCCAGACTGTGGGGTTGTTGTTATATAATGCTCAACAAGTCAAAGGAAATGATGACAACATAATTGAAGACATGACTGGTAAAGTGCACGGAGTATCATCCTGTGCAAAATGATTATGGCATTATACTTCCATTTATCGATTGAGTATTTATTACGTAAGCAGTGTGAAATACTTACTCTATGGGAGTAATTAATATCTTCCGTCCTTTTTTTGTTACGTAAATGGACCAAGTATACAAGGCAAATTGTCACGTGGCAAGTAAGATAATTTGAAGGGTTCAGGGCCAAATAAAATTAAGAGTATAGGTATTGCGATTTGTGCAATATACTGTGTAAAATGTTTTAAAACATCGGTATAAATATTCCGTTTAAGTCGCGTTGTGATTTAAAGCATTTTAACCCTTGTAAATACCTTGCTTGCATTTTAGCTGTAGCAATTCCAGCAAATATTTATGCTCCAACTCCAAATGCCCCAAATGTTCGTACATAAAGGATTGCCACTTCATGGAAACATTCATCCGTTTGTTATTCCGATTCCGGTTAGTGAAAATCGGGAATGCATCATGTTGTTATATTATGTATGGAAATATAAATGTTTCCTGTTTAAATTACTAAATAGATCTTAAACAGGAAGATGCATTCAGCTTTTATTTACAGCTAGAGCTAATCCACGTGCCTTTTGATGTCGTTTTTCAGAGAGGGTGAGTTAACCGGTTAACCTTCCAGTGTGCTAACTGACAGATAAATAGAAGGACGATAATATACGTATAATTTCATTTTGTCACTAACCAAAGCTATTACAAATAATGTTATGAATAAATACTAATGCTAACATGCAATTTCCGTCAAACTACTTATTCAGCAATTTCATCGTGTGGTAAATCAACTTACAAAGAAATTATCTGGAACTTTTGAATTTAATTCTTGGATATCACAACAGGTGAATTGTTCTTATCGAGAAATGAATCGGTAGGATTTCAGAAAGATCGCGTATACATACATACTTGGAAAGCTAATTCCCTGAATTTAGATTATTGTATAGTATGCGTCTTTTATGCTTGTGTAACATACTCCAACAAACCTTTCATCTTTAAAAAACGTATATAGCTTATAAAATATAGCTTGTTTCTTTGGAAGAAAACTTCACCTTTTTCCTGTGCTTCCAGGCATTAGAACAGCTCATAAAAGACTTATCTTTGCATGGCTGTATAGCTGACAGCTTCATCATCATCATCATCTCGACGTGTTGGGTTGTATAACCTTCTAAAAAACTTTCCACAACACATAACATACCATGCCCATGATGATGTGTCTATTTTATGTTATGTGTACATCACGTCACACTCGAATGTTGTTTGAACGAAGCATGTTACGTTAAAGTTTGGACCGTTGCTGGTGTTGCATAAAATAAACTTTCCGGCATTACTTAATGAATTACCTATTCGTAAACGTTATGAGCAAGTGTTGGAATTGGGAAACTTGGTTGCATTTGTATGTACTATTATGAAGATGTTAGTTCTTTTAGAATGATGTGCATTATGTAGTGCATATGTAGTAGACGATGTTGCTTATAGTGATATAAATGACCTTAAGAATATTTTCATTTGATGTGCTAGCCAGTTATTGACGTATTAATATAGTTGGAAAGATTATGCGAAAAGGAAAAAAACTCATTCATTATCAATTTATGAATTTTCCCCATTAGCTTGCTGACGCAAACACATACTGCATAATATGTGTATGTGTGATAGTCAAGTTTTGGATATGACATCCGGAGTAATTGTACAAAATGAAGATAATTGTTTATATTGTTGTAACCATATATTTACTGGGGTCACTTTTCCAAGAGGAAGTTGCATATGTCATTTATTTATCGGCGTCTGGTACACCTTTGATTTGAAGATTAAAAATCTATAAATATAATCCGTGTTAAGTCAATCTGTTTCTAATAATAGACACAAATCTATCAAATTGTTGAATGGTATTTAAAATGCAGACATTTAAACCGTATTTATTAACTGCAGTAGCTAACCTAAAGGTGACAGGCAAGGTGTGCCTGGGACTTGGGACTTTGCTTTATTGTTTTAAGAAGGTTTCGTAGAGCATGTTTTGTAGATTAGCTTTTGTACAATTCCATTAATGGCTTTACTCAGTATTCTACAATACTACATGACTCCACAAATCTGTTCAAATGGGATCTGCAAAAAAATCTGTTATAACTAGAAATTATATATTATGATTTCCTCTGCCATCTGCGGATTCAATTTCAGTCGATGTTATTACATTATATTTTATGAAGATCTGTTTTTTAGAAGTTTTGGTTCTAGATTCTGGTAAAATTGTTTGCCAACCTCGTCCTATTTTATTTAGCCAAAACAAATGATCAATTCTTCGTATATGCATGTAAGAAATTCTTAATGATAAAGATGTATAAAATATCAAGTTTAGCATGAATAAAAAGTATTAATATCTACTAATTAAAAGTCGTTATAGAATTCGCCAAGCTTTGTAAATTCATCTTAAAACTATCTATTAATAAATCATGTTTTCAATTTGTGATGGGCTGAAACGACATTGAAAACTGAGGAAGCTTACATTTTGGTTACATGTGTCCCTTTGGAACAATTATCCTTTTTTTTGGAACAACTCTGTTAGCAGGCTTCCTGTTCTCAGCACGTTGAAAACGTGGGATGTAGCATGTGACTGTTACTTAAGTGAGAAGGCAGCATGCATGCATATGGGTGTACTACATGTTACATATGTAACTGTTACATACATGTAGAATGCTATGAGGAGAAAGCATACAAGGAAAACCCATGAACTCTCTGCCTGAACTGAATGCCTTGAAATATGCATAGCTATAAGTTGGTGACTGACTACTGACTGCTTTCACTTACTCCCCGGATGCTGGATGAAGGTAATGCATCTGGTTCTTGTAATATTCATGGCCACGCCGCTTAATACAACAAAAGTGAGCTGTTTGACCTCTGAAGGGCTTAGTGATATAATGCTAGTATTAATATTAGTCAAGTCACTAATTACATAGCTAGTAAGATACAAGATTAACAGTACTTTTGAAGCGATGTCTAAACAACAGTCTACTTTCACCAAATATGTTGCTAAATAAATACATACAAACATAGCTACATCTGTTTTGTGTGTGCAGTATTTGTGGTGACTTGAAACAAAATGTACATACGATTGGATCTGGAAAATTGATTGATTGATTAGCATCCAATCTATTAATTTAATGCATTGCTTTGAGAAGCTAATTGATATGAAAACATACGATAAGTATTTAATATTCTGCTGCCAGTGGATAGTTTTTAACCTAATTACGAAAGCAAACATGAACTAATACACTCTTGTATGAGTTGAAGCTCGCGCGAGATGCATCGTGTCAGAAAAAAATCGGCATGTTTATATTTTATATTTACATAGGTCCATAGGAATTTTAGAATAGTTTAATATGATGGTCATATCAATACCTGTTTAAATGGATATTTACGAGTATGGAGTATGTTTTCGTATTTACAATGTATACATATACATTCATTATGAAAAGTAACCTCCATTCATGATTTTTTTTGGGTAAACAAAACAAGTTAACAAAAACATGCCAAAATAATGCTTGTACATCCTGTATAACTTTAAATACAGACTCCAATAACGTTTTACATGCCTAACCTAAAATTAACATGCAAAAACGCGAGATTTAAGGAAATGTGGTAACTACTCCATATCCTCTACTTGCAGTTCAAAGCTCAAATAGATGGCCTTACAACATTCGAAAGAAACATAATCCATTAGATCGTCATTGCGTCTTGGATGTCAATATGGAGTATACGATTCCCGCATTGAGTTATCGTTAGTTTGTCTCCTCTAATTTGAATATCGAAAGGACCAACGTCCGAAAGATAAGGATAACAAAAACCTTTATTCTTTCAATTCAACGTATATAACATGCATATGCATGAATGCACAAACCGCTGCGGACCAAGGAAAATTGCTTATTGCCTATTGCTAAAATTGTTGGGNCATATTGACATCCAAGACGCAATGACGATCTAATGGATTATGTTTCTTTCGAATGTTGTAAGGCCATCTATTTGAGCTTTGAACTGCAAGTAGAGGATATGGAGTAGTTACCACATTTCCTTAAATCTCGCGTTTTTGCATGTTAATTTTAGGTTAGGCATGTAAAACGTTATTGGAGTCTTTATTTAAAGTTATACAGGATCATAGGATGTACAAGCATTATTTTGGCATGTTTTTGTTAACTTGTTTTGTTTACCCAAAAAAATCATGAATGGAGGTTACTGGTTGAACTTGTTGATAAGACAGAAATATATGATGACACAAATACTAAATTATGCATTGAAGAAATAGACACAGAACAAGGCTTCATTTTGGCGTGGGTCTGCGTTCAAAAACGTATTTTATTTTCAGTTGATCGTCAAATCAATCATTTGATTTATTTTGGAAACTGGGAAAATCTAAATTTTTGGTTCTGGTAAGAATTAAAAAAGTTAAAAAAATATAGTTTCCATTAGTAAATACTTTTTAGCTAACTTTACAGAAAGTGAAAAAAATACAATTCTGTGTAAAGTAAAATCATCAGTTAATCAGATTTCTTAAAAATCAACACCACCAGTAAACAACGGCAAAAAATAATTCGATAAAAATGAACCAAGACCAAAATCCTGCACCTGGGACCTCCTTGGCTAACCCCAACCAGCCCCACCAAGAGAATTCCATGGCAATCCTACAACAATATGGATCATTTCAAGGCTTCGGTGCAGCGCCAAGGGACGCAGCTATCAACTGTATTCATTTCAGTGGGCCAGCTACTAACTATGTCAATGTCTATCAAGTTTCTGACGACTATGAAGGGGCACGTAATCGGTGAGTTTATCTTTGCTTTTTAAATTACAGTAGATTAATTTCAAAGGTTCTAAAAACTAAAAAGTGTTTAACGTGTTATAACTAAATTAATCAAGACTCCGTTATGTTCTTTTTTTCGGTTTGAATTTACTAGGATGGCATTGCAAGCTGGACAACAAGGTAACACAACCACGCAGGCGAGAAAGCCGCGAGCTCCAAGGAAGAAGCCAACTCCTAAGGCCCAGCAACCTCAGGTCGCACCCCCAGAGTCTCCAACTACGGATGGAGCTGCGAACAATGCAGACACCAGCTTTGCTGAGGTGGACACCAGCATTGCTGAGGTGGACACTAGCATTGCTGAAGTGGACACTAGCATTCCTGAAGTGGATGAGGCTTCGGATGATTCTACGAATGATGAACAGATGTAATTCGCACTAGGTAAATAATTCTTAATAAATAGCGTTCAATAGATCCGTTTCAGTAGTTACAATTGTATGATTTTTTAAAATAGTGTTTTTGTACTTTTAAATTTTATTTCAACCAATTAGGTTTTACTGTTTTTGTATTTTTTCAGTGTGCTTGGATACCCCAACAAACATGAATCATCGTCGTTTAGTACTCCAGATTTTTGAAACTAGAGCTTCTTTACTATTAATTTCTTATAGTTATAAACAAACGTTACAGTGCTAATCATTTAATTAATTTATGGCTCAAGAAAGTAATTTTTGTGTAGCAATTCGTAGTACATATTTTCTTAAAGTTCTTTGGTACGATTGGAGTACAATTAAGTTAAAGTTAAAACACAGATTTGTGTGGTTATAATACTTTTTTGCATTTTTCATTACTGATTAGATTTGTTGGCATAAGAAGAAGAAGAATTATTTGTAACTTTAAAAACTGTTAATTAACTGTAATGAAATAAATATTTAATCGTGACAATATAGTCTTGTTGTTTTGTGAGGAGCATATTGTTTTAAATTAGTAATTTATAGGTAAGAAACTAAAAGTTTTCAATTTGCCTACCGTCATTGCAGCTATCAAACACTACACTCTAGGGTATTTACTAATTTTCATGATTTTTTTTGAAAATGCATTTTTAAACGCACAATGCATGAATTACATTCATATCATTCATTTTCTATCTAAAATATACGAATTTAATTAAATCTGTTATGGCAATTTCCATGAGAATCTGCGCGGTTACCTATTTGCATTCAGAAAGCCACGGTAAGCGTCCTCTACCCTTAGACATAGAGAACCATCTCTCCATCTGTGATTCTTAACACAGCCCAACATCAACAAGGATAGGATATCTAAAGGTACGTAATACAGAATACCGATACCTGATAACGTAACACCAAAACTAGATAAATAGTAACCAATTATAAATAAATGGCTCAAGTAAATTCAACGGTTTTTCAATTTTTTTAGACGGTTAAATTCGTTTTAAGCGTGGGTTATCACACATTACTATAAAAGCATTTACCCTGATTAAGAACCTTCAAACTTTTAAACTGAGCTAAACTAGTTATGCCATTGAGCTGTACTCTTTAGTTCTCTTTAGTATGCTGCAATTAAACTACTTTTAAAACTGGATTATCTCATTTAACAATCTCTAAATGATAACATGAATTAAAAAATATTTTCGCTGTTAAACGTAGCTAAAGCATACAGTATCTCATTTTATAAATAATTGCGGAATAAACACAGCCAAACCTTTTACAAGCTATACCCTATGTTAATGTACAGGATCCAGCGGCCAGCAGCCATAGACTATTTCAACCAGCATGCAACAGTACGTGCTGCCATAAACACAATTTGCAAATAACATAACGTGGTACTGTAGATACTTTCTTTTTTCTACCATATGCATAGCATGGCAAAGCAGTAGTGTACTTATTACCCTTTCATGATAAAAGTACACTACATTTGAATACATTGCGTAGACAGTTGGGTCAGGCCACCGTGTGTATTCAAATACACTACCTGTATTACCGTTGAACGGGTTGGAGTGTATTTATTAGGTGAATCAATAAAACATATTTCCTGTTGCCTTGCTTATTATGTAGAGTAGGGTAGATATGCGTGCATGCTAAAATACGCAGCACAAACAAGTGCATGCATGAATGAAACAGTGTTATTATTGTGGGCTTGCTTTGCCACAGCAAAGTGTCAGTCAGTCAGTCAGTGTTTCAGGTCTGCAATGTAGCTCTTACGGAAACGCACAATTAATTAATTAATTAATCATAATAAAAAAAGTTGATTGATTTGGTGAGTAGTAACTGTTGATAAAAGTTGGTAGTTATACAATTAAAATAGTGTGGATTTTGAGAGATAATTTAAAAGAAAATTTTAGTTTATAAAATGGCAATGGGAAAATAAACGGGGGTGAAGAAGCTATGGACAAGGACAAAGTACAAAATTTAGATGAGGTGAGTGATTAGTGATTATTTTGGAGTAATGGGGAAGGTTATTATAATTATTGTGAATAGAATTGTGATTGATTGATTGTTGGTTGTTTGCAGAGCGGCGGCGGAGCGGAGCCTGGGAGTCCTGGGGATGAGTTTGAACCAACGGCGGAGATGATGGTGAATGACTTTGATGACGAGCACACGCTGGACGAGGAGGAGGCCATGGAGGAAACGGAGGATCAGCGGAATGAGCTGTCCAATCTTGAAAAAGTAAATTAAATTAGGAGGAAGTAAAGGTGTTAAGGGATGTTGATGGTTTGACTGTGATTTTTATTCTAGGAGAAAGACATGCCGTTAGAGGCTTTACTAGCTATGTATGGCTATAATGACAACGAAAATGAAGGTGGGAGCGGTGAGGGGTCAGAGGAAGAGAATGAAAATGGGAACGAGAATGAGAACGAGCCGGAGGCAACGGCAGATGCGGAAAACGTAGTGAAATCTAGTTGTCCTCTCTGCTTTTCATTTGCAATTGCAACAATTTTTTTTGTTAAATTGTCAAGTTTTTTAGATATCATATAGATATGTAGTTTGTAGGTAGAAAATTGGTAATTTGGTGTAAATAATAGGGATATTTTAGGGCTTTTAGCGAAATTCTAGGTAAATTCGATAAAGACTAAAAATTTTTTTGTTTGGTTTACAAACTTATTAGAAAAATGAAGATGACGCGAATGTACCACTCTCAAGAGCTCCAAGACTAGTAGATGAAGAAACGCCGGCAGAAAGTAGTGGAGAAAGGGTAATCAGTTTTGTCCTCAGTGGGCTCTCCTCTAGGCAAAAGTGTAGTCAGCGCTGATAGCTTGACACCGCTGTACTAACGCAGTTGCAGTGGGTGCAGTAGATCTAGATATCAAAGATATTGTTATAATTTGCTGAATAATGGTAAGGTTTTACTGGCCAAAATACGTCATATTTAATCAACTTACTGCGACGATTCCCTTAACTGCTTAGCATGGTGTTACGCAAAAAATGCGTCGAAAATGTATGCGTGCGTCGGAAGCTTAACAAGAATTTTCTATAAAGTGCAATTACTTAATATTGTATATCTAAGTAGTTTTTAACAAACTTTTCATTCTACTGTTCTTACGTAAATTATCATTTAATTCTTGCAGTCCTATTGTAGATCTTTAAATTTCTCTTTCTTCTTATTCTTTTTCTTATCGTCAAAAAATTTCATATCTGTATTTCTATTTATAAACTCATTTACGAAACTGTAGACAAATGTAATTGTACGGAAGTACATACGACTGATAAGTGATCCATATTTATTTGGTTGTCTGAAATATTGATGGGTATTTCTATAGATGTTTATATTGGACGTTGTAAATAACTTGCATTAACAGTTCAACCGATTTTTGCTTATCATTTTCACATGAAGTGCAGATTCGTAATATCGAGCTTCGGAAACAATGATAGTAGGAAGTATATTATAACTGTTTGTCTTTGTCTTGTAACGTATTAATATTTTATGTTAGATTCCCTTTCTGTAGAAACTTGTATTGTCTTTATAACAATTCCTCATGCAGAACTTAGTCATGTAGTGTAGTTTAACGTGCATGATAGTCAGCGTCTAATTCCGTTAGTAAAATTCTTCCTGGTATGACCCAATCCCGTAGTCTAATTTTACAACACGTTGGTAATATTAGACTACGGAAGTAGTAGTAAAATAGTAAAGGTGTTTTCATGGAATTTCTAGTAGCGGTGTGTAAGCTGTAGTATAGAAGTTTAATTTATGGTTTCTTAGAATTGTAGTTTGGTTGCCACCTCACCCTCACACCTGCTTTTTCAATATTTATTTATATTTATTCGGGTGTCGGGCTTTCTGAGATGATATTAATTTGAATTACAAATGAATGTACAGGAAGAAACCACTGAAGCTATGGGAGAGGCCGGCACAACAGAAGATCTGAACAGCGAACAATTCGATGAAGAAGAAGAGTTTATTGAGGAGGACAGAGGTCACCCACAAAGCCTTTTAAGTGAACTGTACAAAGATCATCCCGGATCAGGTGTCGGAGCTCGTCAGCTAAGATGTAAGTTAGCTTTAAATATGTTTGATACGAAACTTTTTTCATGTATTAGTTTTCATCTTTGTGGTAAGTGTGAAATTTTGGAATTTTTTTTGTGCAGTCTAATTATTTTCCTTTTTATTTTGCAGCGGGCTCTAGGCCTCAAAGTGAGGATGAAGAGGAAGAAGATGACGGCGACTACAGTCCAGAAGAAGACGATTGGAAAAAGGTGATATTGCTATATTTGAAGCTTTTTATGATTGATAATTCATGGCTAGTTTCTAATGCCGTCTTTGGCTTTTTTAGACAATTATGGTGGGATCAGATTACCAAGCAGTTATCCCCGAAGGGATAAGAAAATACGATGACGCTCTCCCTTACGAAAATGAAGACAAGCTCTTGTGGGATCCTGCAAGTACGAACGACGAAGAACTTACAAAATATATGGTCAGCGTCAAGGCAGCAGCAAATGAAAGTGGCATTGACAGAATTCCCCAAGGATCTCATGTTCGGGATGATGAGCAGGTATTAAGATATAGTAATACTACCGTTTTCTACGGATTACGTTGGAAATTCGTACTACGTGGCAAATTAATACTGTTCCATCGTATTTTCAATATTGTAGGCCCTTTATCTTTTACTTCAATGCGGTTATAACTATGACGAAGCACTCCGGCGAAATCGCAGTTCGTATTTCAGTTCACAAAACGTTGGAACAATGAGTGTATGGTCGGAAGAAGAGTGCAGAAACTTTGAAACCGGGCTACGTATCTATGGGAAAGATTTTTACTTAATTCAACAGCACAAGGTATTTAAGCAATTATTAAGCTTATACAAGCAACTGAAGCAAAAATCTGTGTAATAATTATGTGTATTTATTAATCAGGTACGTACAAGGTCAGTCGGTGAGTTAGTTCAGTTTTACTATCTATGGAAGAAAACGGAGCGACATGATGTATTCGCAAATAAGTCCAAATTAGAAAAGAAAAAGTACACGTTACATCCAGGAACCACGTAAGCCCTATTAAAAATTTCAAACATTTATAGTATTGTTTGCCCTTTTTATTTTTTGTTTTGCCTTATTTTTAATTTTTGAAATTCAACAACTTGTATCAAAGGTATCTGGAATACAGGGACTTCATGGAGAAGTTCTTGGATGAGCAGGACAGTGTTGGGGCATCCTCATCTCATGTACATTCACTTCTGAGCAGTGACTCTAAGCGACGAGCGTCACCGCTTCCTATGATTCAGCAGAGTATTGATGACTCTATAACACCAGATGAGGTTCGTATTCTTAAGTCCCACGTGGAGGACCTCGCCCGACATCTGTCCCCCCAAGAGTTGGAATCATTGGTGCAGTTAACTGCAGCGACACGAGTACCAAACGGCATTGTTGGTCAAGGTGGGGATGGTGTCTCAGCGATGTCAATCAACCGATCTATCTCCCAACCTGAAAATAAGTTGCATTCCCTCGCTCAATAACGAGAAAAATCACTATTAAAATAAGGCAAAATTAAGTTTAAAAAATTATGATAACCGTCCTTTTATTCATTCAGAAATGAAATAAAGCAAAGATGCGAGAGTGGTGTTTTTTTTTGGTAACTGTTATAATTGTATATGTAGAAATGGCCATTTTCATATTATTTAAATGCATTTTTATGACATTGAAAAAACGTACAAATGCTGTCATCAGGGTTTACATTCATTTTTAAATTTATTTTTTCTTTGTCCTTTGCTTAAATCACCATTAAACTGAAGGCGATACGTTGTATTCATTTAAGTCTCTGTAAAACTCGTTTTTCAATTCTTAATTTACCCTAAACATTTAAACTTGTGTAACACATAACACAACTGTAGGACGAGAAAGTCAGGTATGATTCGGATAATTTACTATGTTTCAATTAACCATAGCTATTCGAAACGTTTTACATTATTAACATCCTATTTGCACATATTCTTTGTTTATAAGTTCTGTAAGTATAGAACATGAATTACGGATGAGGATTACTCAACAAATACTGCTACATCATGCATTATACTTCTGTACCCAGCAGAATATTTTACGTACTTTTAGATTTGGCAGTAATACTAATCGCCAATTTGATTGATTTTTAAACTCTAAAAATTGTCAACACAATTTTGTCCACAAATTTATAACAGTCCAATATTTCCTTCCTAATTTGGGCCCCCTTATTGAGGATAGCTACAATAACATGAATATAAATTTTAAACAGTCCAAACGTTCAGGAACTCATATTCCTATTGGCATACATTTCTAGAAGCCCTTTAATTATTTATGTATTTATAGTACATCAATAGTAATAGCACCACTTTAAGCAAATCCTTTGACTCAAACGTAGAATATAAATTACGGATACCGATAACTACATGTGCAAGTAAAGAGATTTGTCTGGCTTCTTCTTTTTTATCGGCAGATCATTCACAAAGTATCTTATATACATATAACGTTAAATACAATCAAACCTTCTCGTTAATCTTCCCTTCATAAATTCAGCAGTTACACATCCTCCACTGCACGTGAATACAAAGAAAGTACAATATTTTTTAAATTATGTATTATGGAGCGATTTCCAACAATGAACAAAAAGCCTTACATTTTTAAATATATGTTTATTGTCTGGACAGGTTTCATTGTAAAATTAGAGGTAAAAAGTCTTTTTTGCAAGTATTATGATTTGTTGCTAAACATATATTATGGATATTTATATGATGCTAGAATTATTAAATTCATTGATAACTTATTTTAAGAATTTTTTTTTAGTCCCCAACGTCTGAATCTTTATCGCCAATCGTGTATAGAATCAGGAACGCTACAGCAAGCAACGCTGTTCCAATCAAATCACCTAATGCCGTGAGATAAGGAATCGCAGAGTTATCAGGATCGATTTTGTTGAGCCACAGCCAGTGAACAAGAATTTCAGCAATGTAAAGAAGTAGAATGACCTAAGAAACATAAGGAATACATTTACAATTAACAATGTATATATAAAATGCGTATTTTCAAATCACCGCTGACATCTAAATAGTTTGTAGAAACATTACAAAGTTGGATGTAAAATAATATTGCGTTCCAGTAGTCAACATGAGGGTGGTTATGATTTAACTTTAGATTGCTTACCCTTTGAGAAGAAAACCTTCCAGGGGCTAAGGCAGATTCCATTAATATGATCAGGCAAGTATCCCAGCTGGGTTGTGAGGTGCAAAGATGTAGAAATACGACTAGCTTGAACGGCGACCAAATTTCCTCCAACGCCATTGATAACCGGTTGGAAAACTGCAACGCCAGTGAACGTCTTGACAGCAAAGTCCAGAATTAGTCCACCAAAGCTGTAAAACAAGCGGTATGTTTATACATTGCGACATCATGTTATACACATTATTCCACACACGTTGCTGCTAAGCCGTTTGTATTCTAACCTGCTAATCATCATAGCACTAAGTACTGGGGTCCAACCAGAATAAAGAACTTTCTTAGTAAGCTTGTTCCTTTTGGCCAACAAAATCCAACAAGGCATTGAAAGTAGGTAGCCACCCAAGATAGTTGGGCACAGCCACTTCTTACTTTCTGAAATATTTATACAGCGAATATTCTTACTGACATATAATTTTAATGGACTTGAGCTTTTGTAAATTAAGCTTTAAGTAATTAACCTACCGACAGCATCGTGAACAGAGTTAGAAATCATGGCGAGCAAAGTTAAAGTTGTAAGGTCGCCTAAACTGGCTGCTATTGGGGTGGCGACATTATCAGGGTTAATCCTGAAGTGCCTCGACATCACAATGACAAGAATCATTATCGCACCTAAGTTTCAAAGATTAGTTCAGACTCATAAAAATCACATACATTTTCTGAAAAGTCAATTAACTTTTTTCATTTGAATAATAAATAGCTGACCTAAAACGAAACTAGCAATAGATGCAGTGACAACACTGCTTGTGCACAGGATCAGCGCATGATTTACATCAAAATGTCCATCAGGGATCCATCCTAATATCACGGCAGCAACTGAAGCCAAGAATCCAACAACAATCGCTTGACACTATAAAAAACATGGAAAATTCCAGTTGTAGAAATAACTTGCACAATATATTCCTTCAAATAGAAACCAAAAATAGATTTATCACAGTCATACTTGAACAAGACTAAGGTTTCCCAGCGTCATATGCCACTGGGATTTCAGATCATCCATATTTCCTAAATTAGCTTGTGTGGATAGCCGAGAGGCTAAAGTCATCTCGAGATTTCCTTTCAAGCCAAGTAGAGCAGGTACTAAGATGAATACTTCGGGTACATCCAAGAAAACTTGCCAGTGCTAAAATCCAATATATCCAATAAATTGCTTCTCTTTTGTTATAACATATTATATATTATCCATGTTTCTTCTGTATTTCAAGTACCTGAACGACATCAAGCACAATCCCAGCTCCAACCATACCCATCCCAGCAATGAGGAAAGGTATGAACACTTGGATAGTGATAGTCCAAAATGACTCTGGTTGAGCACCTTTATGTTGCTCCTCTTCCGAGGATTCATCAGCCGGAAGGGAGTCATCCACGAGCAGATGAGATTTTTCACCGGACACTACTCGCATCTCGTAGTATTTCCTGGATGAGCTTCTTGAAGGAGAGTAGTCATCCTCATCCTTTGGGCCACCCAGGCTCACGTAAGCTATGTCGTCGTTTGAGCTATCCATTTTGGATCGTTTCCTGGAACGCTTGGTGAGTTTATTGTTGGGGACTCCAGATCCACCGGGTATTTGGGAGTCACTCTTGATAATTCCGTTATTCGTATAGTTTGAGTAGACACGACCACTTCGAAGTCGTACTTCGGATGAGGAAAGAGGTTCTTTTGATGAGGAATTTTTACCAGGCGACTTGCTCATAATTTGAGCAACCTACTACTCTCTACTTCAACTACGAAAATTTACGAACCTTGTCCGCTAAGAAGCTAGCTAATGTTAGTATAATAAACTTAAGTGCTATTTGGCTAGTTTTTTATTATTACTATGATATCACTGCCTTTAAGATAAGTTACCTTAGCGAAAGAGGTCACGCTGATGCGCTATATTCTTAGAGAATCATATTAATTTTAAAGCAGACCCAATCAACTTTACTGAACTTTCTTGAATTTCACAATAATCTACTGGATAATGATAATTTCTTTCGTAATTTCTTCCAATACACAGAATGTATTTTCTAAATAAAATAAATATAGCGGTTATCTCGATTTTTAGAACGTGATTCAATTCAGACTTAAGATTTCAGACGGTTTTCAAATCTGAAAATGATACGGCACCTTCAATTATTTTATAATAAAAGGTTGATGTTTTAATTGGAGTGAATCCAGCAACAGATCATATGTACGAAACAGTCGGTAGCGTTATCGATAAATGGGGAATTACTTAGATACTCTATAAAGTTTGAGACAACAGACTCGAACAGACCAAAAGACTACAAGGGAAATCACGATACATGACTTTCGTGCATTCCCTTCTGCCTCATTAGATTGATAGGGATAGGATAGAGAAATTCTAAACTTCCATCATGTTCCTTCCGTCTTGTGTTGAAACATATCAAGAAATGACTGTGGATTTAGAAAACGTGTAGGGAATACAGACGGATTTCAATTTTTATCTGTCTCCTAATCTTGCATGTATTTCAAATCAATGCCCAGATATATACGCTGCAAGATTAAGGTAGAAACACAAAATGCAGCATGCTGAATTCAACGGACGGAAGGCTGAGGATGATACTACTTCGTGAAAAAAAATATCGTTTCCTGAAACCGAATCTAATAAAAATCTGTCCTGTACCTACCTATGCAATATAACAACTTATACCTGACCTTATACTGTTAACATAACACAAAGTATTCCCCTAGTCACGCTTAACTGAACTTGAGTTGGAGAGAACATCCCGTGCTTAAAATTAACCTCAAGTATATATTTAGTAATTATACGTCAAAAGAAGACACGAAACAAACATCACATTCTCAAACAAACCTACTGCGCTTTCTCCTTTGTGCTATTGTGCTTCTTCACAGTTGACCTTTATATTTAGTATTGTTATTGTTTCTTTTGCATACGCAGCTAAGTAGATATTTTTCATAGAAATGGCTTGATAATTTGCGTTGTCCGTTTCTTTGGCTATGTACTATCTGAAATGACAAAAAACAGAAAAATCAAATTAGTATTTACTTTAAATCTAAAAAATAGATTTAGCATAAAACCACAAGTAACATACATATGTATGAGAGCATCTGCACTTTTAAATTCATTATATATTGTTCAAGTATAGACGAAACAGGAGAAATAATGAAAAAACCTAAGCACATGTGCACCTCATGAAACATACAATATACGGTTCGTCATTCAGTGAAATATGCATAGTACATAAAAAACTGCTTGAGAACATATCAGTTGTCGAAATCTATTATTAGGATTTTAAGCCAAGGCTTGCCTTGCCTGCATGATGTTCAAATTTGTGCCATGCTTACAGAGCTTTTTACTACTGCATATGATTATTTACTTAAACAAGAGCTGTTATAATGGAATAAGCATGTTTTAAACAAGAAATGCATACAATAATAGCATTGCGACAGAGGTAAATTAAATTCGTCTTTGTCACAGATTACGTCGGATAATCTCGTTGCAATCCTGTAAATGGCTTGGCTGATCACTTACTTACTTTATAACATGTACCTACTTACTTAACAGCTTTGTAGAATACATCACAGACTTTCTTGCTGGATATATCGTTGTTTTATTTGCTGACAAAGTAGTTTTTTTGTAATGGAGTTTCGTTACAGGTCGAGTTCTCCTAGTTAGATTGTGAATTATCTTCAACCTCTGTCTCCACTTCAGTTTCAGCCTCGTCATCAGACTCGTCGAAGAAGGCTGGGATGAAGATATCGTGATACATCTGGACAGCGGTGAGAACTGTAAGGGAAAAAGACAGATTAAAGAAAATCAGAGAAAATTTCGTTTAATCATTCCATTTAAAATTGTTAATTAGTTTAAAGATTGAATCACGCAGCCATGCATGGCATGGCTTTCTTCATGAAATATATTATTGCTAATCGCTCAAAAACTCAGTGAACTTGCTTATGCAGATAATGGCGTTGTTTCACAAAAACAAATCCATGTTTTTATGTCTTGCATGCTGAAAATTAGGTTTTGCATGCACGCAATATGGAAATATGCATAACTACATATGCAAAATTATGCATGTCGCGTGGCCTGGCTGGATTCTCCTTATGGAATAAAATAAGTTTTGAAAAACAGGTATACAGGTTTTCATAATCGTAAAATCCTGGTCAGCCATTTAGCAAATCAAAACTGTCTACACCGGTACAAGAAACGCAATTCTAGTGACTAGTGAAGTGACAACCGGAAGTGGCAAAGATACTACAAACGACAAGTGACGTGGCACGTTTTTTTATAGTTTTTTTTCCTCCATGACTCTATATTGGACTGACTTAAACCAAGTTATATTTTTAATGTTAAATGTCAAGATGAGCACGTTATTTTTATTTCTTGCTACAGAAACATAGATCCTTAGTTAGGTATTACTCTTTCCATTCTTTGATTCTTTTTTAACAAGATTCAAAGAACTCAAGAACTGTATTCCTAACATAATTACGAGTTCATTCACATCACATGAGAACAGGAGTTTTGCCATCTGCTTTTAGCATATTATAAAGCAAACCCAAATACATCTTTTAATGTCTTTTTTAGTACAACGATATTTGACACTCTTACATCTTAAGACTTTGAAATTACACCAGTCATGCTATTAAACTGCACATTAATATCACATGACGATAGTAAAATACGATAAGCTCACAAGTAATAAAAATTTCAATTTCACAATTTCAAGTAATAAAAAACCGATATTGATAATGAAATGAAAATTAAATCGGACCTGAATTCAAGATAAGGACAAACTGACACAATAAAACTGACCTGACATAATTCACAAGTCACTACTAGAGCAAGCAAATCAGCTGTTTTCAAACTAATGTCAGCTGGTACAAAAAAGAAACGTGTAAAAACGTTACTACTTCTTTATAGGTGCAACTGTCATTGTGCTCCTAAGAGAAAGGTGTCACAGGACAAACAAAAAACTGTTCATTTTTTTGGTGTCTGCATCATCGTCAGACTGTTTCATGATAAGCGACAAAGCTACACATCACACACGTACACACATTTAGATCATCTGTTGTACAGCTGTTTTATATATTAAATGCTCTTCTTATCAATTGCGAAGATAACACACATCACCACATATTTGTATTTCAACATAATTAATTTTTATACAAAATTGCATTAAAAATTATCTTACCAGAGAAGAACAGAAAGAATTAGTATTTTTTATGAGTCACTTGCTCCATTATTGTGATCTCCATTTTTTCGGGTAACTTTTGATATTTTAAAGAGTTTTGTAGTAAAAATGGATATGTATGGTGTGATGTGTACACAAACATATCTTTGGTTTTTTAAAGTGGCAGGTGGCTAAAAAACGTACACACAGAAGGGAAGAACACATGTAAATGTATGTGTGTGGTATACATACACAGCAACCCTTTCAGCTACAGCTACTATTACAGGTGATACCGAAGAAAGAACCGAAGAATCTAATCCATGATGATGGGAGTGAAAGAGTTGAAGACCCACTCTTGGCTTCTGTACGATCATGTGTAACTATGGCTATGAGAGAGAATGAAAGGGTTTTTTGTATGTATGAAGCTTCTATACAGAAAAATGGACAACGGGTAAAGATGATTTTTTATGTAGAGGATTTTATATTATGAGGGTTTATTTGTTTAAATCCTAAACTTGATTTTATATCATGTGAAGAGGGAGCTTGATTGGATTAGTGTTATCAAAGTCAAGTACGTATTTACGGCGAAATTTGCTGACTGTCAAATTTTACATGGGGAAAAGATCTCAAAGATCAATCAGAAAAAAGGATTGAATATGAGCTATGCAATTATGCAATTCCAGTTTGAATATTTATGGTACATATTATATATAGTCATTTATATGGGATGATAATGATGGCATTATGACAACTTTATATTGATTATATGTATGAAGGGTTTCATTTGATTGCTTATGGTTGTGCTATGAATGAATTGTATGATCTTTTTTATTGCGCTTTTTATGATAAAAGAAGAGATTTCAGAGACTTTGTACTAGTTTTTTGTAACTTGTATAACTTCTTAGTATAAGTGTGTTGGACTAAGTACGTAGTTTGGATTGAAGCAACATTTAATACGTGAATAAGGATGAGGATAGTGTAGTGCATAATATGTATTTGTCAAGTAGATTTTGAAAGGGTTTATGGAGAATTTTGATGTAAAGCTGCATGCCAAATTAATAAACTGCAGTTTTGTAATGTACATGGAATATTATATGTGAACTTTTAGTTAATATGTAGCAAATGATGAATTTAAATTAAAGTCTTACATGTGGGGGCTTTTATCTCTGAAAAGACTCTTGTATACTACTTCGTGCTTAAGTGCGGAAATGACAAGGAAAGTGTGGTATTTTTGTAGCAAATTGTATAGATCTGATACAGTTATAACTCACTGTGTGTTGTTGAT
>JAHZNG010003663.1:0-12332 GCA_027744375.1 Orchesellides sinensis | reverse complement strand
ACGTCGCGTTCATAGAATTGTAAGCTTGTTTTTTTGTATTTTTGTTGAGTTGACCAATAAATCAAACGTTAAACACACAAAGTTAAAGGTTTATATAGAGCCTGTTTTGGAATTTTATTTGATTCATTGCAATCTATATGTAGGGCATAAAAACAATCCAATCGAAAACGGACTTAAAACCGACAAGATAAATTACATGTTTACGCGCACCTATAATCTGGCGCGTTTAAAGATGGTTTTTTATAGACTTTCCCTTCCTATAAGCGTCATGTTTATGAATATATATAGATGTATGCATAAAAAATCCCTGGAAAATTTTTCCGTGTATTACAAAACCAAGATATACGTCCTTTGACCATGTATGCACTTTTTACAATATACTAATGTTACGTAGAAAGGCACATTTGCAATTTTTTACCTGCAAAGGCTACTTTAATACCTAAAAGATTACGTACAGCCATTCAACAAGTTGGGGCACCAAATACCAAGGTTTTTGTCTCTTAATTTGCAATGGATCTTGTATTAGCGTGTTGATAAGGACACTCATTCCGAATCAGTAAATTGCAACTAAGCTCGACCCTTTTCAAATTTTTCCCTGATTTTTTATAAAGCTAGTACATGACAGGTGCATTAGTCTGATATTGGGTTGCTTAACGGTGTCTTCAACTGAAAAATACTGCGATAGCTACATCATTGTCCTTTAATACAGTTTTAAAGATAGCGTTTAATTCTAATTTTGCTTTATTCAAAATAATTATCATTTGAATTTATTATTTAGTTTAAACCAAATTCAATTAATCAACTTTGTACATGTATTTTAACAACTAGACAACACTTTAAATAAATTCTACCTCAAAATCTACTTCCCCAATATACCGGAATAATTTTTCTACATATGAGATCAGGACAGGTAGTGGCTGGGTGGCGGCGAACAGTGTGATCCAGTGTATCATCAAATCTTTCATATTGGAAGAATATTGCTCTTTTTGAAGTAACTAGTTTACGAACTTTTAGCAAATCCCTAGCCAACATGAATCGCTTGATATACCTATAAATGATATGACTTTAAAAATTCATAACCCATGTGATATTGAGAATTTGTTTAAAAAATGCCTACAGTGTCTACCATAGCATGACACGTTCATCACATCCGAAATCCTTTTCATACCAAAGAAACAAGATAGGAAGCCTGACAAGACGAAGGTCAACATCGATTTTTACTCTGCTTCTAATGTACGTTTTTGCAACCTCGTCAAGTTGGCAGTCTTGCTCGTACAATGAGAAAATATGAATTGGTGGGCATCCCTAGTAATGAAATAATAAGTAATTAAGAAAAATACTAAGGTTTTAATTTTACTTGTTTTAACCTTGTGTCAAAATATTTTGTCAACCTTGCATCCAATGTTTAAAGCAAAATGAATTCGTGGGTCGAGCCAATCCAAACTCAGTCTCGTTAAAGAGCTTTCCCTAGGAAAGCCTTTGGTTTTCTTTTCTTTAAATACTTGTGCTTGCTTTATAGGATGGGGCTTATTGCCTGCTCGGAGTTAATAAGATAGACCGACTAAGAGATCTGCTACTGGCATACGTATGTAACTTACCAGTGTTTTATAATTTTCTTACATCTCAAAATTCCGTGATAAATCTCTTCTAAACTTAATTCAACAAACCCACACAAGCCTTTTGTTTTTTCCCAAAAGTTTGGCATTTCCCACAAATACTTCATATTTTCCACTTCCGGTATCCTCCAAATTTGAGTTTGTATTGACAACACATTAAAGTAATCTATTTAAATGTTTAAAACAAGATGATAAATAGCATTTAAAACGTTTTTGCTTTTAAATTGATACTGAATTCACTTTACACTAAAATTCAAAATTATGTAAGTTAGCATTAAGCATACTAAGGAAAAACACTTTTCTAACGCGGTTGGGCATCTTGATTGGCTGATATCTACACAGTAAGCCAATGTAGTCCAGATATTTTTCATATTTACGACTCTTTAACATTTTTAGATAGTCCACATGGGACGAACCAGTTTCAGTATTAAAAGTGAGAAATTTTTGTTTGATTCTAAAAATGTAGCCAAGTATTAAATATCAAAAAAGTAACTTGGATTCGGGAAAAAGTAATTTGAATTTAAAATCATGTAACCTGGTTGTATAACCATACTCCATAGCTTTTTTCAAGGCAATTTCAGATGTTAACACAGGATTATCCATATTCGGCAGCACGTCATGCTCGGCAATATACTGAGTTCCGTACAATGAAGCCATCGTACCATAAAATATTGTTTGAGTACGCTTTGCATTTAAAAACTTAAATTTCCTAGGGATTCGTTTTACAATCGGGCGAACACATCCCTTCCACACAGTATACCATAGTGGATAAGAGCGCCACTGATGTCCAATTAAACAGCAGTTGGCGTAGCATTTATCGAAACAATTTGGGTTAACATTTTTGCTAATGAGTTTGTGATAAGCAGCATACCATTGTCGCTTCCTTGCCCGATGAGCCTTCTTAAGCTTGTAGTACTTATTATAATACTTCCCTTGCAAATAAAGATACAAGTAAGGATACCGTCGTTCTATCGGATCCGTCACGGCTTCCCGAACCTCATTAAATCTCCAACGCAAACTGAATGGATTCCCAGGGTCTGTAACATGGGGCCCTTTTGGATCCTCTGGATCAGAGGCATCCGTGTCATGAGCGGCAATACGGTAATACGGAATTCTCATTATGTCCCCTTCAAGTTCCTCCATAATCTTTAGTTTCCTCTGTGTTTTTCGGGTTATATGGCGTTGGTAGTTCTCATCAACATCCCTTTCAGTCTGTTTCCAGTCCCAATAAAAATAGTAGGGATCAGGCCATTTCCCCTCTTCTCCAATATCCAAGTGGTGAAGAAGATCAAAATTAGGGTCGTCTTTGCAGTGCACCCGAGTAAAAGCACATTCCTCCCCCTCACTGCTGCAATACCCATTTAACTTTCTCCCACTAATGCTCATTCCTAGCTCAATCCCCTTTTGAATCTTTAACAACTCATATTGATCAATTGCTTTTAGTTGGTCTCCACCAATGCCCTTCCGTTCCAGACGGTACCTTACCAATGGATCTACCTCAGGTGGAACGGGCAGGTTATCTGGTACAGGTTCAGGAAAATTCCATTGTCGACAAGCGATGTACATATCACTTCCATGTGGTATATTTACCCAGTCTTTTGTGCCAACGTTGACTTGAGAAAATGTATACGGGTATTGTTGCGGCCATTCATTGTTGTCGGAAATTAACATGGGATCGCGGATTACATCTGCCTTCTTGGGTTTACGGAAAGGGCGATAGGTGTATGAAAATGGAGAGTCTGGAGCTACATATATCTTTGATGCTTTGTGTAAAGAAGGCTTGGTGGAGTAAGGGCTGCGAGGAAGAGGTGCTCCAATGTGAACGGCACCAGCAGGTGTATTCCGAAACGATAAGCTCGTTGCAGAAGTCACAGAACTTTCTCCGGAGGACTCTGAAGATGTGCTGTTGCTTCGGACGTCTACATTCCTTGCACGAAATTTATCGTCTGAAGCCGCAACGCGCGACAGTCGGCGGAGAGTTCGGTCCCATTCTGTTTCTCCCTGTGGTGCGGGATAATGCGTATGTTCACTCACAACAGAGATTAAAGAATCAACGCCAGCAACATCTAGGCTGTTCCCTTTGTAAATGGTCGTGACTGAAGGACCTTCTAATCTTTCGTCAGGCTCTGGTTCTTCTTGTTCTGTTTCTTGAATTTCGTCTGGAGACCCTTCCGCAGAGTCATCTAGATTCTGGTTTTCTTTGAGCAGTGAACTGTTTCTACGAGCAAACCACTCTCCAAAATTAAAGCTTATTTTTGGTAGTTTTTTTCTAAATCCGTCACTGCTTTCTACTAACTTCAAGAAGTGGTCAGTAATGCTCGCAAAAGTAGGGAGACTAGTTGATTTCCGAATTTCAGTAGTATTAGGATCTTCTTCTTCAGGTGTGGGACTGGATCGGACAGCGGGTGAATCAGTTGGGGTAGCTGGGGGATCAGTTGTGGCGGCTGGGGGGTCAGATAGACCTGCCAGAGGATCAGGCAAGTCTGCCGAAAGATCAAATAAGACTTCTGGGGGATCCATAAGAGGTGGTGGAGAATCTATAAGGAACGATTCAGTGTTCTGCTGTGAGGAATTGGGAGGATTGTTTGAAACAATGGGGTCCTCTGGTTGTGTTGGAACTCTCATTTTCGGCTTTTTTATTAGAGTGATTACTCATATTACCGTAGGTCTCATGAAAGGTATGGAGTATTCATATAAATCACACGTTATCGAGATATCAAATTAGCAATCAAATAGCCTGGACTGAACCATGACACATCTTCTCAACTTTTAGAAACTTGTTCTAATGAATGTATTTTATTGGTGGTGATTTCAATACAACCAAGACGACAATCTATCCGGACTTAAGCATCAAAAGGGCAATGGTAGCATACAGGCTTCGAATTTTTGCTGGAACCTCTGAATGTCAAATTGGAGAAAATACATATTTTTATATGGATGTATTTTCAAACAAGCCACTTCTTATCTAATTTTAAAATTACCATCGTTTTCATCATTAAACAAGCCATTTGCGTAGGGACCTCTTCTGTTCGTGCTCACAAATCCCTCGTAAAAATGGAGGTCACAGTAGTGATTTGCAAACTTTATGAGATGATATCCATAAGCAAATGCCAATGTTTTTAACCTTTTTCTCGCTTTGAATATTCAAAAAATCCGAAGACGAGGAGAATAGATGTTATAGCATACACACATGAACATGAAAGTATTGTAATATGTACAACAAAGCTGTAAAGCGAGCAAGATCAGACAACAGCTTGCCATTAACGGAGCAGAATTTTCTTTCCTGGTATCATTGTAATATTTTTGCTCTCCTCTTGTTGATAATGATAATGATGACAGTAATAGAATGCCTCGTTATGCAGCAATGCGGCTTTCACCCAAAAACGGTCTACTTCCTCTGTAGGCTTGTGCAAGCATATACATGGTACTGGTGTAGCATGAAATAATTTCAATAACCTTTTTGCACGACATCACATGGACATCAGAGATAAGAAAAGCAAGAAGCATAATCACAAATGTGCACTTTCGTCTTGTTACAAGCGATCCTCTCGTTTTGCCTTTTTGATTGTCATTTGAAGCATCAAGAGAAGAGTTTTAGCATTAGTTTTTCCTTGAAATGGGATAGGCCATTTCCTCATCCGCCGTTTGTGGAGAAAGGGATGCAGATGGGAGTAAAAATAGCAAGAGGGTAATTTTAGTACAACATTTTTATGGTAGAACACAAAACACACTATAACGCTTAATATATATTAATACAAAGTGTGTAGTAGTCTTTTGTCTGATAACATGGAGTAGTTAGTAGGAAGGAGATACTAGTGAATGGGATTAATGACATTAATTGGTAACTTGCTTCTGTCTTTGTCCTCTCTATATTGTGAGCCATATTCCGACCTCAGTCAAAGCAAAGGGGAATCGTTCCAGTTAAAAGGACCTCTTAAGATGTCCTTGTTTTGCTTATCCACTTACTCAATGTGTTTTCGCTATTTCTCCATTTTGTTCTTATTTCCCATGTATTGCAAGAGTCAACTTTGTTTTCGTTGGAGCATCAATGTTGTATTGTTGTTATACTGGAATTTAGAATAAATCTAAGTTTTGCACAGCAAATAGTATAAAATATAGGCCCGTGCTGATGAGGGAGTGATGAATAAATACTCATGCATGACATTGCATGATGTAAACGGATGATATAAGAGAAAGGGACGCTAAAAAGACGGAAAGAAAGATGGATTGTAGTTTAGAAAGCGTTGTTGCGGTTCCTGATGATGACGATGAGGATTGCGGATGTGCCTACTTCCATTTATACCGGAATAACTGATGAGGATCCGGTCGTGTGGGAACTGGCGCACGTTTAATGTATGACCTTATTGTGCACATTCAGCTTTATGCATGACATGGAGACAAGAGTACACGAGGTCACCTGGTATTCTAAAGAGTGAAAGGATCTGGACTAGAATTATTCTTTAGTTCCGGATGTTTTAATGCCTCCTTTCATCGTCCTTTATTCTTTAACCTACATATATACTGTCTGACGTAATGACAAATATAAAGTGGATGCCTTTTTAGGAAATGAATTAGATTTGAATTAAACAACGTCTACAGATGACTTTTAATGCATACCGCTTAAAGCACAATAACACATTATGTAAATCTGTAGAACTGAGAGCTGGCGCTACAAATGCAGAAGCTTTTAGCAAGATTCACACGAAAAATGGAGGTGATTCTAGTGGGAACAAATTATTTCGATGTTGTCATTTACTTATATAACATTAATTGCAATTTACCTATTACCGACATAAGAATTTAAAAATCCATAATGGAATTGATAAACGAGCCATATCTATGATTTCTTTGTTCAAAGTTAATTACGTAATGGAATAACTGTTGTGTAAAATACTCAACTTGTAGAACTGACTCTAACGTGTCACGTCACGAAAGTATAGAATTTATATCAACATGACGGTTTGTTCAAGGACGCGTATAAGATTACAATACCATCAAATCATCAGATAAATGGGCTCCTATTTCTGCTGTAATAAGTTTTATTTAAGACAAAATTTTATGTTTTGTATAAACCGATTCTCACTTTGTTACATTTTCGCTAACCACTTTAGCTAAGTTTACAAATGTGTTTTGATTTATCATTCATTTTATTTAAGAAAGTTGTTAGACTAATTGTATACGTACATGCTGCTTTCGTTACATAACAAGTTTCCTTTTAACGAGGTTTTTATACAGTTACGCAAGAGAGCATTATGCAAACTATAGATGTTGGAGTAATTAGCAGTAGCATCATATGTGGATCTAGAAAATGAAAACGAGAAAAAGAAAATGTTAAGTTTCATGTGTAAAAATCATCAGCAGACAGATACAAAGAAATGGAACGAAGGTAAAAGCAAGTCAACAGCTGGGACCGGATGAGGAGCGGAGCAACCGATGTATAAGACATGTGAAAGGAGTAGCGTACAAAGTAGAGTATCGCAAAAGAAACTTTCTTACAACTAAGATGCCCTAGATTCGTTTTAACAACAAGATACTCTCTGGAAGCCAGTCTATTGGACTGTAGACCAGAATAGTTAAGGTAAACTGTTGTAATGCATGAGATCCTGTGATGTTATGAAATAAATGACCAAGTCATAATATGAAATACTTCTGCAAGTGGGACTTGGTACAACAATAGGCAAAATTCGCAGTATATCGATCAGCTATTGTAAACATTAAGTAGTAATAATAATAGCAGTAGGAGTAATATAATAGTGGTAATAATAAATAGGTAACAATTACAATACCTTTTTTACTCTTTACTCTTCGCATCTTTATTACTCAACCGTTATATGCATATATACAGCCATTTTTTCTAAAAAGCAGTATACATATTACTGTTCAATAATGAAAAACACCGATTTCTATCGACATTTCCTTTTCCACAAGAACTCATTAAAGTTTACGTGTACCTACATGTGTCGCTTAAAACCTTTTCCAAAACTTGTTATTATTCTATATATACAACCCATGACATACATATATAGGTAGTTGATTAAGTTGTATCATTACCATTATAAAGTAATCATTTATATATGAATGTAATATGGTACTAAAATGCCAGATTACATACACACGGTAAACTTATTTTACGGTCAGAGCATCTTAAAAAGGAATGTTGTACACCAATAAGAATGTTAATATACGTACATAGTTTTACACATAATATTTTTTTCAGGATATTACATGAGTAATACATTCTACAATTACAATCCAATTATTCGTTTAAATTGAGAGGAAATTTTCTCTCGAATTTTAATTTCATAGCCAAGTGTGTATTTCTATCTATCTAATCCAACTCATTTCATGGGAAATTGTAGTAGTCTCGATTAACATCTATGATATTATTACATAGAAAAGAGTCCCGTTTCCTTATTACATTACAAACAAAAGATGTAAGGGAGAAGGGACTTGTCAATATAATAATAATATGAATTAGTTTTTACAAATTTCTCACTCATCCTTAACCTTTAATCTAATACCCTTTCCATTAACCTTTGTAACTTAACCTAAGATTTTTTCTGATTGTTCAAACCGTTCAAGTTGCTCTGTTGGGTGATTTGAGTTTCATGTCAGTGGAAACAAATTGCTTATAAAAATTCCTTAAATGAAATATGAGACATTCTTATTTCAAATGAGAACTGATTGTTTAAGAGAAGACGTAATTTCAACTCCAAAGGACACACGAGACGAGTTTTAAATGTCAATGACACTGATGCAGAGTTCACCAACAGCCTTGAAATGAGACATGCACATATTATGTATGATCTTACGTGATTTAATTCTAGACAAGACATTCTCAGCGATAAATATTTGTGTAAACACTTGTCCTCCTGACGTAAAGAAAATTATTATGTACGAATAGCCTTGTACACAGGAAGAGAAAATCTTACTGAGTTTACAATATTATGTATATAAAATAGAACACGTCATGCATTATTTAACATTCATAGACAACAAAATATTCCTCTACCACACCAAATTTAAGAAAAAATAGTTACAGTAGTACAATCTACAATATACTTTATACTTTTCAACTTGATTACTCGCGTACAAACTTAAACTAGAGAGAAAATTAACATGTAAATGACTATTTAAACTACTTTTTCTTCAACCCAGCAGCAGCAACAATACTTTTCCTTCTTCTGTACATATGTATTTTATTATACCACTACATAACAAGCATTTTGCTTAAACACATTATAAAACTACACATGGGAAAACGTGCAGTTTTCACTTTTCCAAATCTTTCCCTCACATCTATCTTTTTCTCCCCTTTTCGCATCTCTACTCAACATTTTACATTTTCATTGTGATACTAACTTACTTTTACTTATTTGCGAGAGATAAATAAAATAGATCGCTTCTGTAATTAAAACTCAGTCCGATTTACTTACACTTCTAAAATTCTTGTTTGAATAGTATTTCCTCCACCTCTTTCTCATGCATAACTTATGGCTCTCTAGGTTTACACACTCGTTAACATTTATACAATGTACGTATGCAGTAGTTGTAGACTTTTAAAAACTTTTGTAGAAGACTAATAACAAAGTAATATACATATGTACCTAGCAATGCAAATCTACATAAATGCTGTATATTAGAATACTTTATCAGTAGTACTATTGCAAGTTAATATAATACACATTATCTTTCCTTAAAATGTGAAACGGTCAATTTACATAAAATCTTTTTGGAGAAACACATTTCATGGCACCTTTTTTACTATATAAATTGCTCAAAACCATTTAAGCATAACAAACGCATTCCTCTTTTTTCGTTTTCCACTTTCACTAAAACGACGACGAGTCTGTATTCAAATCTTCTATTTAGCACTCTGCACGTGTACACCTATATATTTCTTTGGGAATTGAATTGAATAAGCAAGTAGAAACATTAATACATGCATAGTGCAATCATGTATGCATATATGTAAACGTAAATTTAACTGTTATTTAGTCTAGTATGACCGTTTTGTGTATTTTCACGTACATATGTATAACACGAATGAATACTAAAAACAGCCAGCAGCATTCCTATTCTTATTCATAAGACGTAATTTTGGATTTGTAGTATAGTATGCATACCAAAACTGTACAGTTTAAAACACTTAGAAAATTCGTCTCTCTTTCCGGAAATACCAATGTGAAGTTATATATAGTTTCCTTGTGATCTAATTTGAATACGTACATACTAATGACCATTGTGTAACCACAACATATAAAATCTATACATTTTCAATATAATTATGTTCCTAAACAGTCTATGATTCTAGTTCGCAGGTGTAGTTACTCTAAAATTTACAGTGTATTTTATAGGTTTGCATTAATCAAACTGTAAATGGGAATATCGCCAGATTTTAACTTTTACTGACTGTGGTTCTATCATTTACAAAAACTACAATTACACGGTTTATAAACGAAATATGGACTTCAGCAGTACCAGTAATAAATGAGGTATAGTATATTAAACTTGCTGAACATTAAACATTATAATCGTTAATTTTAAGTTACTTCATCTGAAAGGAAGTTGGTAATTTCGTATATTAGCCGTAAACATGGTATATTTTGGTGGAAAACTTTGCCTTTCTCTTAAAAGGAAAGCGCGATTTAGTGAAAACCGGTTACGCTGTCTATCAAAATTTTATATGCGTATTGCTAAACACATTCATTAAGAAATACATGTATAAACAAGCACATATGTATACATTTAGGTGTATTAAGCTATATATAGGTATTACAGTCGGATGGTATTTCCTTGTCGCGAAGTTCTTCAGTTACTAAAGCAGATTATAAGTACTCACTTCAGCTGCATGCACCATTCATATGACGCAGAGAGCGACTTACAAGGGCTCAATTTACATGGAACGTGAAGAATTTCCAGGTTAACTATTTGCCGTCCAGTTAAACCCCAACGTTTTGATTTGTTACATTTGATGCACCTACTCTTTAAGTAGGAGTGCTGTGTAACTGTCGAAATCCCTTTGATGTATGTAAATGCTTTGTTAACTTTGCTAGCATCTGAATTCCAATCAAATTCCGGTCTTCGTCTTGCCACGGGAAAATACCTGAAAATTTGAAAACAATTCAAAGTTTTATTATGTCTTTTTAAGTTAAAATGCGCGCATGCAAATAAACGCTACGGATTTTTATACAAATATCAATACACATAACAGTAAATATAAAAATAACCCTTAATAAAAGTAAGAAACTAACAAAAAGCTTTAATTGGCGAAGTAAGTAGAAACTTTTAAGCTTACAACGACAAAGCCGTATATATTTAGACATGAAATTTAAGTTTGGAGAAGCAGTAAGTTCCTAAATACCATACTACTTAACTTCACTCAGGTAAAAATATTTATGCATGAGTACCAAAATGTAAAGTAAATTTGTCTTGAGTTCCAGTAGAATTAAATAAAACTAAAGCTTGAACCGTTCCTACATAATTAAATCTGCACCAAAATATCACATTTTTGTGATCTACTTAAGGAAAGACAAGTATGGTAATTTTTTTCTTGGTTTGACACAATTTCAGACACTTCAAGTAGAACGGGCACACGCTCGTTGCTGAAAAACCAACATCACCTCCGAAACCACGACCCATAATTTCACACTTTCTCTGTCAAATCAAAAGATCAAATACACATATTTGATAACAATTGTGAGTGGATTGTAGAAACGTATGGTGTATAAAAATACCTATTTGTGAAAGTAAATTGAAAAGCAGAAGGTAAAAGTCTGGAAAAAGCAGGTGAAAAAATGTTATGTAACGTAAAGTTAATGTCAATAGATATAACTATTTCCACGTGAAAAACCTGAGTTATGTTTAGCCTAAGTGCTTTACATGCATATCTAAAGCTATACATATAAAAGATTTTGTAGATTGCCGTAATTGATTTTCACCTCGTTCGAGCGTATCAATCACTGTCTTGTACAGAAAGACAGTTGGACAGGATAATAGGAGAGAGTGAGCGGAGTGGTGGCAGAAAAACAGTGTGCCAGGGTAGTTTCCCCAAACACATTTCTGTAGCGAAAGTGTTAAATACTACATTATAGTATATGTTCAAGACTGGTTTGGTTATATGCAAGAAAAAGACTGGGGAGGTCCCAGAAATATATACTTTGACTTGGTTTCTCAAACATATACACACCTCCCATTTACCTTTTTTGCCTATTTTGGTGCTCTTTGACTTTTGCCTGAAACAGGAACTTGGCATTTTGCATAAGATTTCCAACATGGTTATATGGCTACCTAACAAGATTGATATTTCCTTGGTGGATTACCTACTGGGGGAGATAAGGTGCTATATAACATGTACTACTTTGTATACGATATACAACTTTGCCCCATTTCCTTTTACGATGTATGCATTTGTTTCTTCCGTGTGTGATGCTATTTGAGGTGATGAAGGTTATCGATATTTAATCCACAGTTTTATTTGTACTGTAGACAGAAAATTTAGTTGTGTGATGCGATTATTGCACTTTCACTTGTGGGTGACATGCCATATAAGTCCGCATTCGTTGTCGAGTATTAAAATGAAAATGAAAATTGGAATATTCGAACTAACCCAGAAAGCATCGTGTTCTAAATATATATGTGCGTAGTTTAATATTGATGTGTCTGAGTCAGATAAATGTATTTAATGGTTTATACATATAAAATATTACTGGTATC
>JAHZNG010003662.1:0-14185 GCA_027744375.1 Orchesellides sinensis | reverse complement strand
ACTGGCAGAGTATACACTAAAGGCTCTGGACACTTAACGAAAACATTAAGTTGTTTGTGACACTAGAAGTAAACCACAATTCACCTCATCAGCTGGCTACACAGCTGGAAGCTATAACACATTTTATATGGCTGAAAGTACAGACGTAGACGTAGCACAGACTGAAGCCAGAGGCCATGGATATAGTACGTTATGCATGTGAATTTGAAAGATTCATGTGCTGAGGTGATGCTGTGATCCAGCAAGGAAGGAAGGGTGAAAGTGAGAGATTCTTCAGCTTTCTATATTCCTAATTCCTATTGCATACGTTGGATGAATAATAAAGTAGAAATTGTAAAGAATGATTAAAAGTATGATTTATTGTGGCAATGGAACTAGTAGCGTTAAATATTCTAATATTGTAAACAGTTTAGTGTATCATTAATCCAATCATCATTCATGACAGTGTAATAAACACCAAGTTTCTTGCTCTCCGACTCTTGGATAAAAGGTCGAGATTTATCTTTGGCTTTAAAACGTTGTATTTCGTACTCAAATAAAGTGTTTAAATGCATTAAATTCGTGCACACTTCCTGTTGGGTGGAGTAAAAGTTGTGTTGGTTAATAGAATTCAGATATATAATACACTTTGCATTTCGGTTTAGTTTGCGAATTTGCTCTCGCGCAAATTCTTATAGCTAACCTGCACCAGTGGGTTGGTGGCTTCAACAGCGAAGGCCGTGAATTCATGTGCTTTTGCAGCCTGCACACTGTTTAGCAGTAATGAATGAATTAGAATTATACTTTGCCCAGGCTGAAGTGCTTTGTGATCCAATGCTATAAAGAAAGTCTGAAGGACCTTTTGAGAATTTCGCCATTCCCTATACCTGAGAAAAACGCCATGATTATGATAAATGACTTTGACGTAACCCGAATTTCAAAAATGAGTCGTAACAATGCAATAGTGAATAATGCAACATTACTTGGAAACTTTTTTGCAGGCTTGAAAAAGCTCTAAAGAGTAGAGAACCTCTTTGGGTGGCTTTTTCATTTTGATTTGGGCGTCTGCTGGAACGTTTAAAATTGCTCCGACAAGTTTATTCTTTGATGATTTTGCTACGATACTGCAATATAAAAAAGGGTCCAGTTATTGATGTGTGGTATAAATATGCTTAGTAGAACAGGTAGTAATTAAACGTTTGTTTTCATGCATTACCATGATCCGGTATTACGAGAATTTTCTAGTATTGACATCCAATAGGACATCAACGATCCTGGTTCTATTCTTGCAGCATCACCGTAACAAAAGTCTTGCGAAAGAATCCTAATGAAGCAGGTATAATCTGAAAATTAATCTGAGTTTGAAAATTATTTGGAAGCATGCATGTAGATATGTGCGTATACCTTAAAACTTCCTGTGTATCTGCAATGGTCATCTTCGTTACAGTAAACGATTCGATTGACAAACAACGAAAACAGTTCGCTATCTTCGTCATAGACTTTGCAACCATCATTTTTTCTAAAATCTCCGGAAGACCTTTACTGTTTACAATATCCTGTAAATCTTTATATAAACGTCTGCATATTAGATAACTGACAGAACTTATTCACTTTTTAAATCAAATACATACTGTATTTTTTATTTCCCCACCGATCGGATACCGATTTCTTGTAATGTACTTATACATGGATATTAGATCAATATCAGATACGCCAATGTCCCAAACTGAGCATTCAAAGTTTTCAATGACGTATTCTAAGGGTACAGCAGCACTCAGTGCTACAGCCCTACACAACACCTTCACATGACTGACATTCTCTGGTAGCAAGTCCAAACTGTTCCATAATTCTGATTCACCTTTGAAAAATTTAATTGTACAGAATTTGAAACATGTATCCATTGGTCAGTTCGTAAATATACAGTAATTTATATAATTCTTACAATCAATCATACTGTAACGGTACGATTGTCGAATATTTTGACAATCTATTCTTCCAGTTGGCAATACAGGAATTGATGTTACTGGAAAAATTCTGGGTATTAAGAATGTATTTTTCTTCTGTTGAATTGCATTTTTGATTGCCTCCAAATTAACTGTGTCTTTTACCATGCAGGCTGCAATAATTGCCTATGGCATGTATAAAATATTATAAATGCTTGAATTTAATTCGAACCAAAACTGTATGACATTGATTATCATACTATGCCTTCCATGATTGTAAACTAGAACATGAGAATCTTGAACAAGTCCAGTTTTAGAAATTTCCTGAGTCATCTCTTTTAAATTAATGGTATCATTTCTATGCGTAATGAAATTGGAGCTTCGGTCTAGAATATACAGACGCTTAATACCAGCCCCGTCTAGCACAATCTTTCCAATGTCCCCTGTTCTGAATAACCTTTTTCTACCTTACAAATGGAAAATTGGACTAGTAAAGCAGTCATAATAACAAAACTTTTAAGCTACACATAACCAACATAAAACGTAAGTCATACTCTTAGTTTCCACAACTCCATCACTTCCAAGTTTATTAAAGCCACCGCCAGGATATCCTGAATATCCGCCAGTACATACGCAACACCCAGAAAACGCAATTTCTCCAACAACTCCCATTGGTACACATTTATCTCTTTCATCAACTACAAGTACTTTTGTATTAGAAATGGATGTTCCTACTGACGGCACACCGTCTAGCATATTCCTCTCCAAATCCTCCATGTCTTCGTACAATTCATAACTGGCTTGCCCCACTACCTCCACAGAACCATACATGAACAAGAGGAGGATATCATGGTAGTCAGAAAATAATCTGAAAAACTTTCGTGCTGCTGGAATAAGAAGCGTATTTCCTGAAACTGTCCAAACTTTCACCGATGAGATTTTTAACTGTTGCGCACGCAATGTTGCATCAATCAATGATTTAAAGGCTGGCGGATATAAACTTAGTCTAGTAACTTTCGTTTTCTCAATTAAGTTCATTAATTTGATTGGATTTTCTAAGTCATTTTTGTCGAATAGAACGAGTGGCTTGTTTTGGAAGAGTGCGAGTAATACCTCGGGAAGAAAGTTAACATCCCAAGCGGAAAATGTTAAGCTAAACACTTCTTCATCGTCCGCTGGGAGGACTTTGATTTTCCAATGAATCAAATTATATAGTTCCCTATTGTTTTAAAAATATCCTTTTTTAAATTCATTATATATAGTACGTAGAGATTGCTTAAAAACCACGTAGCCGAATACCTCATACAGATCCTCACAGGGCGTGGGTGTCCACTGGTTCCCGCAGTGAAAAATATTGCTACAGTTCTCAATTCTAATGGAACAGTGGTCCATGACTCCAGTCTCACATCAAGGATTTCAGATGAAATGTTCTTCGCTGTAGTCCAACTATTCCATACTTTATCAAGTAGGACAAGAGGATTGTGTAGATAATCGTTTTCCTCAATGAGGATATCCAGAATAGGGCACTTAGAATCGGATATGATCATGCATGGGTCTATGACCTGAAGCATTCTATGTAAATCTGCAGCTGATATAGTTGGATCAACGGCCATGAACGTTAAACCAAGTTTGCAAACAGCTAAAAGTACTACAATCATTTTGTCAGAAAGTCCATTGGGACTGGCGGAATACAAAATAACAGCATCTCCATCATTGTTTGATTTGATGTAACCGTCTGTAATTAAAGGTACAATCACCATTCAAGAATTCGTCAGTGCTTATTTGATAGTTTAAAATTGATCGTTATATGTACATTATTGTGCATTATGTGACACATTTCATAAGGTGTACAATGTACAACATACTTCCTCCATTCTCTATTAGCCATAACTTCCCAAGGTGAGTAGCAAGTAAATCGGACCTATCCTCCAGTTCCCGATATGTCATCGCTGGCTCACTGTCGTAAATTAAAGCGATGGAGTCTAGTTCCAAGGACATTTTCATTATCGTTTTGGCAAACATCTCTCGCAGGGAGGCCTTATTTTTTAGAACTGTGTTTGAAGTACGACCATGAATTTTCGCCGCAGGTGAGAAAGAAATCCTTTTGAGTAAACTGGCTGAAGAAGGATACAATGCCAAGAAAATAAAAGTAATAAAACCCCGGAAATATTTACTTTGAATCACAATGAGAGTTTATGTTGTGTAAATATATTATTGGTATATAATGCTTTTATCCCCCCCCCCCCAAAGGAGAATTTTTATAATGCTTTTATCCCCCCCCCCTCTAGTAGCTTAAAAAAATTCGTAATACTAGATGCATAATTTTATGGAGATTACCTGAAGTTGGCAGTTTAACTCTGGGGTAGAATGAATGAAAGTGTGATCGAATCATATTATCGTATAGTTGTGAATTAAAAAATAGGAGTTTATTATCGTATTGACTTAAGAACTGCCGGTCAATAATACATAACACAAGGTGCCAGTCACATGCTATTAATACGGTAACGTTAAGTCATATAGCGTCATCGTCCGTAGTTAATAATTAGAGATGCAAGAGTAACGCCCACCGACCGTCTTTTCAACTACCCTACCACGCAGTCTGCCAGTCCAAATGGATTCATATCATTTATCGCTTGTCCTATAAAGTTTCCATGACGTGTCCAATGCATACATACATTATACATGAAAATGAAACTGCATATAAATGATAAAGAACAGACAGTGGAGCCTCTGGCCTCACCTAGTTTTCATGCCTTGAGACATTGTTTAGTTATAGATGAAGTGTGTGGTAGGCAAACATAATTTAGCTCAAAGGTTGCATTAATATTTTTTAAGTATAACATTTATTTTTCGTCCACAAAATATGTAAAAACTAAACTTCCAATGAAAACACATATGGCATATATTTTTCTTTTAAACTTACAGTAAAGATTTGCTCAAAAACAAACGGTTGTTTGTACTGTAGCATATATCAAAAACAAAAATATTTTGGACTAGGTTACATACAATACATTAACAAACATAATATAAGAAATGTAAATGCTTCTTTAAGGATTTTCGTTTGGAACACGGATTTTAAAGGTGTTATTAATAAGGGTTTATTTATTTTGCAACACAGACTAGCTGGCGTCGGCAATGTTTAATTATCCTTATAATTAAGTTTACTCTTAGCTTAACCCGCCGACTGCAGGATAATAAAAAATCCTCAGTGAAAAAATCAAATTAGTAAGAAAACATTCGATATCATAATTGCGACAAAATTTTGTGTTCTGCATATATGCATTGTGAAGTTACTATTTAATAGAGGTTCTTTAAAGGACTGCAGTAGTATACACTACAGTGCAATCCAGGCAGCAATAACTTTCAACTATGAAAAACTAACTACTAGTATACCTATACGCAAGTATCAAACATAACTGGTTGGTCATTTTTACAACTTGGAATTTTACGAGCAGCTACACAATTCGTTATAATTTGAAAAATCGACCCTTTAAAATTTTGAAATTGAAATAATTATGCAATTAACAAACCATGGATGTTTACATGTTTACAGCTCATGGGAAATATTAATACTATAACAGATGAGGAATTCATCCTTTAAAATTTACAGTAGTAATATAGTACGATTCCTTTGTAATCGCTATCGTGGACAATCGCTACAACATACATGGAAAGCTTACTCTACAAGCATAAAAGGTATTCTTCTTTTATGTAGGCACAAGAGTACTTCGTCCCATGTTGTAGAAAAGATGGCAGTTTTTTAGTAACACACATGTTGCGAAATGAACATGAAATATAAGGTTATGTTTATCTTTTTCTGATTTTTATATGCTAATTTATAGCTTTTAGTATTTTTGAGATAACTTCAATAGCAAAACGGCAAAATCTTTGGCAGGATCTCAATATGTAAAAACATTATAATCTCATTCACGTTTGTTGGACTTGGAAAGGTTGAGAGAATTTCATTTATTTTGATTTTGCGCTCTTGGGGGTGGTGCTTAACTTTTGTCCTAATGCTGCAGCAATATCGATTCCAGTTAAACCTTTGATTGCAGGATTCAACGTTCCTATTGTCTTCGTTAGTTCGCCACATAGGCTTGAACCGTCTATACAAAGGAAATAATTTGGAAGGTTTACAATCAATTGCACACAATAATTATTTAAACAATCTCATTGTTACAAACTCCTCATACCTTGGTTTCCGCCAATGATAACAATTTCTTCCACTCTAGACAAAGGTGCTGCAACTTCGGCTGCAATAAGAGGAAGTGCTTCGGACACCATGGCACAGACCTAAAGTATCATTTTAAAATGTAACGTATTCATATTTGAGGTATTATATATGTTGTTCTTTTAAGTAAGTGTGAATGCAATTCAAAATTACCCCAGCGCTTCCAAATCCAGCATAAGATGCCGCTTTGGCCTTCATAGACTCTGCTTCACCTTTTCCTACTAAAGCAATAGCTTCCGCTTCAGCTTGACCAATCTTTCGAATACGCTCTGCTTCTGCTCTGGCAACCTCCAATGTTTCGGTTCTTCTTCCCTCAGCTATTTACCAAAGCATTAACATTTAAAGTTGCTGTGCGTTTGCAAATTCGTTTAAGCTTAAATTAATTAATTGTTTGAAGTTTTAATATATACCAATTGTTTGCACACGAAAGGCTTCAGCTTCAGCCGGGAGCTTAACTGCAGCAACAAGGTCCCTTTCTTTCCTCTGAACCTCCTGCTCTTCAATCTCCACCATCTTCTTCCTTTCAATGACATCTCCCATTTTTTCCTCCTGTTTCAATTTCTGGCTCACCTTGGCGGCAGAAAGCTCGTAAGCAAGTGCAGCTTCGGCCTTTGCGGTGTTTATTTCCCTGTCAAAAGCAGCCTGTTGTAGTTTGTAAACTCGGAAACAGTCTTCGACTTTCGTATCTGTCGAGTATTTTACATCCATTGCAGACTTCTGGCACTCAGATTCCTGGCAAAATAATAAGCAGATATTCAAACAACGCATTCGATGTAATATAGCTTTGTAAAATCCATAAGAAAAGTAGTATATAGTTATGTCATTTCATTTAGAAGCAAGTTACCCTGATTCCTGCATCTCGATTCGCTTGAGCGACTCCTACATCCGCATCCCTTCTGACATTGGCAGTTTGTGACTTTCCCAAAGAGCTCAAGTATTCCACATCGTCTGTCACATCCTTGATAGTGAATGAAAGAATCTCGATTCCCATTGACCCCACGTCCGGAGCAGCAACTTCTCTAACCAATGCAGCAAATTGGTCTCTGTCCCGATATACCTCCTCCACAGTCAGAGTGCCTAAAACGCAATGACATCAGCAAAAACAATGAAATTATGTACTTGAAACGTTGAAACAGATTCATATACAACACGTAAAAGAGTTACATTATCTTTTCACAAACCATGCATAATCCTACTATCCTACATCATCCATATATTCCTACCTACCTGCCTGGTACCTTTGTACAACATAAGAAAAAATTTGAATGTGATGTGACGATGCAAGGAGTAACTGAAGTGTGTAAATTCACGCTTTGATTCTCTTATGAGATTGAGATCAGCTTTTGCCAAACTGTCATATATCACACTTGACATATAGAACAAGGCGACACATAATAAAATGTATTTTTTGCTTTCATTCTCGTAAACGATTTTTGAGCACACTTGGCTTCAGGGCAAGGTAAGTAAGTACATTATCGTCTTTGTAAAAAACGCTTTCCTCGTGATTACCAGCTATTTCAACATAAAAACGCGTGGAAGCCTTTCTTGTGTAAAAATGATAATGCATTTAATGGTTACAAACTAAAGCTCCCGAATAGTCATTCATCTTCATAACTTAAGGCATTGATGCAGCAATAAAGAATGAAAAGATGGACTATTATATATCTATACGCATTACTTCCGTACATTAGACACAGATATTCAACGTCCCTGGTTCCCTCATTTCTCATACATATGCAAATTCAAATGAATTTTCAGCTCCGTTATTTTCTTCAAGCCACAACGTACATACAAAATATGCAATTTTCTTTAAAATACAGCCGAGCTGCGATAACCAAATTTGTTCTTGCAATTGTCAGATACATTAGGTTTCTTTTAGAAGCCTCCACCTTCAGGAACATTAACATTTTTCCCGAGCTACATGCATTCTGTGTTCATTGCTCGAAGTTGTATTATGTTTAATACGTGAACAACAATTTTTATTGCTATATCCCTTGTGTCAGGTCTATCTGATATTAGCAACTACCAACAAATAAAACTACGCGAGAAACACCAAAATTCCAGTCATCAGTATTTGTTTGATAAAAAATGGTTTCCACGTTTTGAACAGCAATGCGCTGGATGGAAGTCTTAACAATATGTCTGCTACAAAATGCCAGCGTTGAGTGTTCTAGCAGTGCTTTTTGGTCTTTGGCTACTTCCTGTTCCAATAGCTTACATAGGTTACGAAATTTATGATCTCAACGACCCCGAAGGCAAGCCCTTTGTTGAATTAGATCCGCTACCTATTTACGACTTCATTGTTGTTGGAGCCGGATCCGCAGGTAATAAGCAACAAACAACAATTTGGTTCAAAGCTCACCGAATAATTTTATAGCATGAAAAATATATTAACTGCTCATTTTACCAAAAGGAGCTGTTATTGCAAGTAGACTATCAGAAAACCCTGACTGGAACGTTCTCCTCTTAGAGGCAGGAGGTGATGAACCAGAAATCGTTTCCAATGCTCCAGCACTTGCTGGTAAGTATAAAATACTAAAGTCCAGCTAAGTACAACAGCTCCAATGTGTACACACAGAATTAATCGTGCACTTTTAATTTTAATTGGCATTATCTAGCAAATCTCCAAATGACTCGGATTGATTGGGGATTCCGGACTGAACCCATGACCACAGCATGCTTAGGACTAGAAGGGAGGAGGTCTAATTGGCCACGGGGTAAAGTGCTTGGAGGCTCGTCTGTATTGAATTATATGTTGTACGTGAGAGGAAACAAAAGAGACTACGATCAATGGGAGTCGTTTGGAAACCCAGGGTGGGGATATCGAGATGTTCTTTATTATTTTAGGGTATCTAGATTTTGTTTCCTAAAACAATGTAACACAAGTTCAAAAACTTACTTGTTGTTTTCAAAGCTGGCATCATAATCTTTCTTTTGGACAGAAATCAGAGGACAACCGTAACCCATACCTAGCTCGGACTCCTTATCATTCAGCAGGTGGTTATCTGACAGTACAAGAGGCCCCTTGGCGAACACCGTTAGCAACTGCTTTTGTTCAAGGGGGAGTAGAGCTTGGTTATGAAAACCGAGACATTAACGGAGAAAGTCAGACGGGTTTTATGATAGCTCAAGGCACGATTCGAAGAGGATCACGGTGTAGTACATCTCGTGCATTCCTTCGGCCCGTTAGACACAGACCAAATTTGCATGTGGTAATATATGCTCACGTACTTAAAGTAAACATTGATCAAGTTTACAAACGAGCATGGAGTGTCACTGTGCTCCACCAAGGAAGAATCAAAATCATTCAAGCAAGATATGAAATCATTTTAAGTGCTGGAGCAGTGTCTTCTCCTCAACTTTTAATGCTATCTGGTGTTGGACCTGCCGAGCATTTACAAGAACTGGGCATTCCAGTAATTCAGGTAAATAATACTCATTTGAGTATGGTGTAACTCATACGAGACAGCAGAGCAGACGTGAGATGCTTTGTTACATGATATTCAATTTAACTTTTCTAAGAAATCACTTCTTTTAAAGTAGGATGCTCCGGTAGGCCATAATCTTCAGGATCATATTGGGTTTGGAGGGCTTGCGTTCCGTGTGAACCAGCCAATTACTCTTGTTCAGTCCCGTTATGAAGATCTGGTTTCTGCCTTTCGGTACTATGTCAATGGGGAAGGGCCAATGACAGTTCTTGGAGGCGTTGAAACGCTAGCATTCCTGCATACTAAGTACTATATGCTTTTGCTTTATTGAACATTGATTGCATGCCTTACAGATGTATTTATGTTTTTATCTTATTAGCTCATTGTAATAACGATAAGTATTGGTAATTTCATAGGTACTCCAATGTAAGTTTAGACTGGCCGGATGTTCAGTTTCATTTGATTCCTGCAACGATTGGAAGTGATGGAGGGCAGACCATTCGGAGAGCTTTAGGTATATATATCCATTTACATATGCGTAACATGTTCATATATTATTATGTAGTCTTTTGAATAATTTTATTTATAAGGAACATCTATACACTTATAGTTCTGAAAATAAACATTTTTTATATATATTTTGCCAGGAGTGAGCAACTTTCTTTGGGAAACTGTTTATAAAGAGCTTGCCTTTACTGACACATTCTCCGCGATTCCTGTAATTTTACGACCTAAAAGTAAAGGTTACATCAAGCTCCGCTCTGCTCATCCGTTCATTCCCCCTATCATTGTTCCCAACTATTTGACAGAACCAGAGGATGTAGCTATTCTGGTAGAAGGAGCCAAAATTGGTTTAGCACTTTCCCAAACATCTTTTCCTACGTTTTAGAAGCGGGCCTAATAAAAACATACGATATAGGTTGTGTTGTGCAGTTAATATATCAATAAAATGAATGTTGAAAAGCTCTTAATACTTATTAATTCAAACAGGATTGGGGATTTCCTACGTTTTAGAAGCGGGCCTAATAAAAACATACGATATAGGTTGTGTTGTGCAGTTAATGTATCAATAAAATGAAGCCTTTGCAGACAGCAGACAAGCAAACCCTTTCTTTTCTGATGATAACGGCAACGGAATGTGAGGGGTGCCAGATTAGAAATCCTTTGCGTCAAAACAATCCTGTTAGAATTAATAAGTATTAAGAGCTTTTCAACTCATTTATGCAATAAAATGTACGCGATCATGTAGTGTATTCCTATTTGTCCACATTTGGAATTTGTGTTTATGTTAAATGTTTTTCTATGGAGGCTTTAAATGTTTTTATAATCAAAGTCCTAAATAAATTACATTTTATTAGAAAATTAACATCAATTACCCAGAATTGCCCTCAAATGACCCTCTAAAGTTTGATTGACTGTGGAACGAAGTTGAGCCACAGGCACTCCAAGAAACTGCTCAGCCGCCGTTTTCAGAAGATCATCTGCACGCATTATCTTAATTTGTGCAACCCCTGTGACTGTCAATGGGACGCCTTGGGATGTTTCAACATGCTCACATACCGGGTTCACCGTCATGACCTAGTAATAAACATGATTATCATAAGAATAATTCAACCCATTTTTTATGGTAATTTTTCAATCAACCGCAACCTATGACTTTTCAAATTAATAATTTATTATCAAGATTTCATAACCATAAATTAGTTGCAAACATTAGTAGTAAATTTTACCTCCAGCGATATTCTCTGAACATCAGTAACAAACCACCAAGCAAACGCCCACCCACCAACGATTGTGCGCTTTGTTGTAGCCCCGCAGCATCCTCCTGTTAATGGTCAATCAAGAGATGTTATTTAAAAGTGAAATCATGTGTGTACTGATAATTTTACAGCTCATTACAGCAAATTCGTCATAATGCAAAGCGCTCAATAAAAAACGATTGGTAAACACAATTTATTCGTGACATAAGCATGTAATAACACTAAAAGCTATGCAATAGACGACGGTAGTGCAAAGACAAGTGTATATAAAAAGGAAAGCAAGCTGTGGCCATTGTTTAAATAACAGTTGTAATCATTCACACAAAAACATGCATACTATAATTAAACTCAGCAATAACATAAACCTGACTTGTAGCAATTCATCTCTGACTAAATGTATTTTTAAATATGTCAGTCAAACTATCACAATTTCCATCCCGTTTTGCATTCACATAAATGTGATGCATGCATGCAAAAAAGTACTATTTTCATTTGTTCGCATAAATAATATTTACCTGTATTATCCCATCAACAAATACGAGCTAATCTAAAACATGTCATGTCCATGTGCGAGTTTTGACATGGGCCTGATTACGTTAAACTAACAATAACCAACCTTATAAATACAGTACTACTCTGAACTTGCGTGCATTGCTGTGTACATTTACAAGTCCTTTAACTAACAAGGACCATTTTATCCAACATTCAGGAAGGTTGAGTAAAGTACAAGCTCTAGCTATGTGTGAGGAGGAATGTGAAAGCTGGTCAAACAGGATGACCTGTTGTGTTCTTGTCCACGGAGCGCAGAAATACTTCATCAGCGTCTGATGTTTCATCAATCTTATGTTGGCGTATCTTTCATGTTAATAATTGAGCCTACAATAATAGAACGTTATTGTGAACGGTTCTGGTTGATTAGCTCATGAATTGTTTAGTTAGCACCTATCTAAAAGATAGACGATGGTTTTGTAAACATGAAGTTTGAGTATTTAGTATATATTCAGTTTTTAGTATTTGATAAAGTTAAAAAATACTCTTTGTTAACGTAATATACCGGTACTGTATATGTACAATCGAAGCATGCACCACTGAGCTGGTCAATTTGGCAACAACTGCTTCACAGATGTCGTTTTTTATGTTGTGATTTTTTTGCATAAATCTTACGAGTTAAATTTCTAGGTAAAATGGTCAATACAAAGCAAATGTGAGCTAATAAGGATGCTTTATGGTTATTTTAATGATTGCATACATTCCGATAAGCTTTTTTAGGAATGGAGACGGAACATGTGGGTCCTTTGAAAGCTTTCCAAATGTTGAGCCATGTAATTTAATATCATATAGTTATTTATTTTTAATACTGCGCACATAATATAATAGTACTGATAATAGAAAGAGGGCTTTCAAGTTATGTACTGTAACTTCAAAGTTTTCCTGACATGACCATTTCACATTTAGAAATAATCATTCAGTAACATGAGCATAATGATAGTTGTTTTTGTTGATCATCGATAGAGCAGCATGAGAAAATTTTATTGCAACCCCGTTGGTTGTAATCTTTACCTTTGGATGCAAACATTGTGTAATAAAATAAAATACTAAAGGCATAATAATCATTTTGTACGCAGGTATGTACATATGTACGTCTGAAATATTGAATACCAATGTACTTATGCAGGTGTGTTCTTATAGACGTATGCGCCTTACATTTATGAAAGCATTTAGACTGTCAGAGTTAATGTACTTTCACTATCATCATCAAGCAAGGCGTGTGCTCGTATGCAGAATCATAAAAAGTTTTGAAAACAATGCACCTGTTTGTTTGTTATTGCATACATGCAAGTTACCTAAACATTTAAATTACCAAATGCTTTTTAGTAATCCCATGAACGAACTTATACTGCCCCTTGTGTTTAAAAGCAATACTCAGAGAATGAAAAATGAAACTTGTGTTACAAGGCACTGAAATCGCATCTTTAAAAAACTGGAAGATGAGTCTCGAGGAATGAAAGGGAACAAAGTGTTTGCTAGCTTAGACATTCAATGTCTTACGTTTACAAGAGAAATTAATTGCGGTATATTATGGGGAAAAACATGTTTCTCATACAAACCCAGCCAGTAAAGTGTTAGTGACCTGTGTTGAGAGGAATGGGTTAGGTATCTAGTAGATATCAACTTTTTTTATTAAATGAATCTTCTAAAGGCTTGGTGTAATACCTGTGCTTTTTAATGGATTCTTTTTTGCCAGACTTATGTTATGATCTTACTACCTCACTGACCGATTTTGCAAATTCTGATGGCTATTCATTCAAACCACCAAGACAGGTGGTGTCAATGCTCTCTGTGCTGTGCCAACATCTTTTCTCTTTCACTTTTAACATTACATATCACATCAGAGCATCATAAAGTAATTACCGATGTAAGATTCCAATCATGATATGATGCCATAAGGACGATTGCTGACATATGTGAACGCAGTACATTGTCAACATCAATATACAAACAACATTTCACGTGCTGTTATGTCTTTCAATTCGTTACAAACATGTATTTAATCCAAACATTTTCTCATTTCACAGAAAGTATCAAAATGTCCATTGTTGGAAAGTTTGCCTTCACTCTGCCATTTGATTATCATCAATATTGTGCAATTATCCATGTTCAGATGCTATTATCGTTCCGATGCCGATGTGTACATTATTTATTTTAGTGTTGCTATCATTAAAATTATTTTCGCATTATTACTACCTTTCAGACTGACCAGAAGATGTACGTTGAGTAGCATATATTCTGATCTTATGTCGATTAAGGTGCAGGGTCATGTCGCTATTTACAATGGCTATTTAA
>JAHZNG010003661.1:0-14284 GCA_027744375.1 Orchesellides sinensis | reverse complement strand
CTTTGTTTTCAGTTTCCCATACAAAGTTGTCGCAATGAAGCTAGGATAAATGCAACCAGATATTAAAGAAAAGTTCATGAATATATTTAACTTGTCCAGATATGGGTTTTTATGCGTCCAGACACAAACTTATTACCCCGTGCATTAGACAATTCAGTCAACTTATTTTAATTTTCGTACAGAGAGCTATTCGAGATATTATGTACACATGCACATACATGTATTTTGTGTGTGGTACATTGATTAAGTGCTTTTTAATAATAACCATGTACAATAATTGTAAGCGTCTAGCAGTGTGGTTTTAAATATACATTCTTTATTTTTGACAATACACTTCAATCAAGCATAAGCGCTTCTATTCCTTAGCTTATTCCGATAATATAGGTATGCATTTTTAAAATAGGATAACTTCATGCTTGGCATTGGCGAATGTCAAAGTCAATTCGGTGACAAGACACCCTGACCACAATAAACTGTTAAACTCTTGTTCAAAAGCATAATATGTTTGCATACAAATGCTGAGTCTATTCGTTTAGACATTTCAGTTTTCCTGATAATGATGATAAACCATATTATTGCAATTGTTAGATAATGTCTATAGATTGCATCCAGACGAAAGCAATTTCCGAAACGAGAGTTCAATAACTCTGGAATCAATATTGCATAAATCACTGGGGCATCGTGAAACTTACGTTATGATCTCAGAAGAAATGATCTTTAAAGTCGTGATGCAATCTTGAGCAGTTATTTTCCATTCTGAGTCGGTAGATCTTTATATGTTCTAAATTTGAGTTGTTGTTATTTTTACAGAACAAGCAGTAATTGGCGGAAAACAATCAAAGAACCTTCTACATTTTACATTCTCCGAAAAGATGTCTAACATGAAAATAGAAACAGCGACACTGTACGTTCACGTGAGATATGCACAAAATCACCAGCATGTGCCAGTAGATAAGAAAAACACCAACTTTAACATAAGGATAATGGAGCTCACACAAAAGAAAGGAGAGTCCCCTGTGCTGAATGATTACGGGTAAAGATTAGATATTTTAATGAGATATGAATTTATTTTGGGATTGCAAAGCCCATGCGATTATGACATGACTGTGCAGTAACTCCAACTAATTTTCCCAACTAATTGCCTTGCAGAATGTTCAAGCCTATGTATCGACAAGGTGGAGCTAGTGGAATGGCTCCTGGGCGCCATGCTAAATCTAAATGGGTTCAGCTTGACATCCGGGATGCCCTTTCCAAGAGGGTCTCTTCAACTGCCTCTATCCCATCAACCTCAAGAAAGATAACATTAGTTATTGATGCTGTCGACAACTTAGGGAATCCTAGTCAAGAGGTCACAGTTGTCAGCTCATCTGAGTCGGATGTAAACACTGTAAGTTCATCCCACATGCTACCCATCATTTATGCATTCGTTTCCCTCAACTCATGCGATGGATGATGTTATAACTACAGCGTTAAAATATTGGTGTTTTATGAGAGTTTTTGTTTTTACATTTTCTTCACAGCAGTATCCCTTCATTGAAGTTCATGTTAGCGAGGGTGGACGAAGCCGTCAGCCACATAATAATTTAAATGTAATTTAAGTTTTATTCCAAAGTTTACATCAAATCTTACTTTTCTAATCATTACCAAACACGATAATTATATATTATATTTTTACAACGTGATGTTATTTTATACCCCAGTAATATCGACCACTAAACAAGTTTACTTATATTTAGTATGTTTTTATTACATTGAATGGTCTCGAGATTCATTCTACAAATTAGGGTTATCTATTCCCCAGTTCAAATTTTCTGGACTGGATGCAAGGTTCATTTAGGAGCAATTAATTACGAGGCTGTTGTTGTCAGATTGTTGGATTTTAATTGTCCCTTGACTTACCTGGAGTAGATTGATGTGCGTTTTTGTTGACAACTTGTAAGGAGTTGTGGTTTGTGAATAATTTTGATTCGGCTCAAGTATTTTTCTCACAGTTTTACTATCAGCCTATTCTCGTTTTGTTGGCCCACAGTACAAAGTTCTCAGCTATAATTAATTATACATGGCAAAATCTCAAGGTTTCAGCGTGGCTGTTGCTATTTTCCGCATTTTAATATAACTGCCATGCATGAACTGGGGACGAATGAATGAGTATCGTTTTAGCTTCATTGGTATGTGATGAGCAAATGAGACACATTTCAAGTAAAAATTTTAAAATAGCTTCGTTGATCTTTTTTAAAGAATTAATATAGGTATAAAGTCTCATCTGCAGTAAAGTTGTAAATTTTTAATATTCAACTTCCATTTACTGTTAGGTAATTAAATCGTCTTTTGCAATTTTGACTATTTTAAAAGTAGGCTATCTGTTACGCGTAAAGATAGTTTAAGTCGTTTCAGATAGTAATAATAATAAGATATTATTGTACAATGCTATGTGTAAGATAAGCAGTAATTTTATGTATAGGAAAAGATTTATATATTGTTGACAAAGACCGAAAATCCTATTAGATGTAGTCAATATGTATTTTTGACAAGGCAAACATAGTTTTTGTTTTAAAAGACCATGTTATATTGTTACCGTCTTGCTGATAAACCAGTAGTCGTAATTAGGAAAGATATTTATAAGCTTATAGACAGAGATTCATTGTACACGTCATTGCGTGTCGAATAGTAAGTGTCTTTCAGACCTCTTTAATCAAAGTGCATCTCATGACTGATTTCCTGTTGAGCGCTTTTTAAGAAGTGTTTTTGCAGGCTGACGAGAACTGTTTCGCAAGAGACATTTTCGAAATGTTGCGATAGTTGTAGGGTTTTTTGGTGTGTATACGGCTTGAATGGAATGCGCAATGTATTTTTTTCCATTTCTCAGAATTTTATAAAACAAAGATATGTGGTGAAATGTAAAATAAGCTCCAACGTCAAATAAATATTTATGTGCTGAATATCAAACAAAAGGCAAGTTTGACTGAATAATGCTCTAGTTTTTGTTTAGACTTCTTTATTATTCAAACAAGAACAGTTAGTACTGTACAAATGTTTATTGTGCATTTGTATAAAATACCGTTATTTAAGTTTATATTAGGCCTTAGAAATAATTAAACTGTATTTATATTGATTTTGCTGGCTCGAGAAAATTTATTTCTTGAGAGAAGGGAACGAAACTGTGAAGACAATGTATTTTTGTATAGAGCTAATTCATTTAGCTGAATTTTTTATTATATCATGCTACAGTGTTAAATATATATATTTTCAAGCAAGATTTTGTTGAAATAAAACTTGTATGATCATTGATCAATATCGTCGAGTTACATATCTTAGAATTGTATTGCTTATTACACAGAGATGCCAAACGATTCAATTTTGTATGCATAGGTTCAGTAGTTCTATACCAATGAATCTGATGTATGTCTACTAAAATTGATTTGGCGCAGTATTTATGGCTTTCTTTCGTTTTTGCAGATACTTATGCATAAATATCTTTAAAATGAACAATTTTGCTTAAGTTTGTAAGTTTCAGTTTTGTATTTTTTATTACACTACTATAGTGTAGACGAAGAATAATCTAGTTAGCAACATATTTAAGTAGATTTCCTAAGGGTTGTATGTAACTTGCCATTGTCCTACTTCCACATAAAAGGAGAAAGCGGATGAATATCTGTGAATGTATACACAATTACATGTATTATTTACTGCATGCTTTCTGTCATATGTACTATATATTATTGTATTATTTTGAATGACAAATATACTAACTGAGACAATTCTTAAAATAAAATATACCTATGTGTGAAATTATACCAAAGAAAATAATCTACTCGTTTTCATTTATATTTACACATGGGATGTAATCATTCAGCAAAAGACTTATTTCTGAGGTGAAGCGCAGACTCTAAGTAGGCATGTATACGTTTAAAGAACACATATTAATACATGTATCTAGGTCCTAAGGTATGTATACACTCAGAAGTTGATCTGCAAAGTGATGTTCCATAAATTCTTTACTGCAGAAAGACATTTGCAATTTTAATTTTTTATCTGCAATCAAAGCATCCGGGTTTCAAATATGAATTCTGGACAAAATACATGAACGTCATAATGTTATAAGTTAAAGTTGACAATTAAGCATGAACACTCGGGCAAATCCTTTCTTAATATTTAGAACATGTAAAATTACACATATTCCGCATGAAAATCAACTCGCTTCACAACACCAATGCCAAAGTGAGACTATGAATGAAAACGAAAATTACAAAGTAGTAAATGTGCTGAGGCAAGTAGTATTTTGAAAAGCCAGTAGGACTAAACAATAAAGCTCTGAATGTGAAAATCGCTATCCTACGATATAGATAGGGATAAATGTGATATATTATTCTAAAAGCATGTACGTGACTGGAGATGGGTATTTCATTTAAGTCCCAGTGGCGACATGCTGATCTGAAATCAGTTAGTAAGCAAAACAAATTGTGTAACATTATTTTATATTGTAGTATTTATTAGGTAGTTAACATCCTGTTGCTTGCCCTGAATTATTAAATTTTGTTCTTAAACAAAGTGATAACTTCATAAGAGCTTTTCGTGTCTTTATCCCCAATCATTATTTGGCTTTTTCATTTTTTGCAAGCAAGTTCTCATTCATAATATCATGTTCTCAAGGATTTTTATGGCTATTATGTTTCAGTGACGTCTTGTTGGACTCTTTCATTATGCTACATGCCTAGGAAGGAATTCTTATATATATATATGATATAAATAAGTCTTATCACGAAGTCTTATTTCACGTAAAAACATTATTGCTGGAATGGTGAGTACTTGTCACTCACAACTTACGCGTTACATACCTACCCCCTATAAAAGCTCCCATTGATAGTGTTATGTTCTTCATTCATGGATTTTGTGGGAACCAAAGTCATAACCATGATATCAGGATGCAAAGAAAAAATTTTGTAGCATCAGTTTGGCATGAAGGATAATTTGGCAAACGTAAAAAATCTTTTAGATGTATAAAAGTTATATATACAAACGCAAACATGCAAAAGAGGCTCAACGGCTCAACTATAGCTGAATTGTGCAATTCTTTACAAATTAAGACAAACTAAAAGCTGTTAGTCTGACACAATCCTTCAATAAATTATTAATGAACAATGTTTTGACAATTTCATGTAAACACATAAAATGTAAAAAAAAATTAGGAGTATGTTGTAAAGAATCATTCCTTCCCGATTAACTGTCAACAAAAACATGTCAAATCTGATAAGCTGACGTTTATGCATTGCTTCACAAACATTGACATCAGGGTTTAGCGCTGACATTGACATTACGTTAGTTTAACTATTAATCCGGTCAGGTGACCTTACAAACATAACATTTCTACGAAGAACGTTGGATTTCATATTCCAACATATTTTAATGATGATCAAATAAATTTAGTACAATTTCCTGCCTTCAGCTCATCAAAAAATGGAAATTTATTATATTCTACTATTCGGTTAATGCATTTAGTGATTCAATAAATTTAAGCCAGCTGGCTGCAACCATGCTGTTTGGAAACGGAAGTTTCTTAACCTAAAAATTACACAACATATTTTTCTGAAACATCTGCACAAATGATTAAGGTATGCATTTGTAACACCAATAGTAGAGGTAAGAAAGATTACTTTACATATTCTCGAGAAAATAAAGCTGGAAAAGATTTTTTGTGTTAAATAAATCAACGATAAAATTGCAAAGGCCACAACGAACACCAGTGTTGTTCATTGCCAACTGATCAACTTCTCAGAAACAAAGTACGTTATACAAATCAAAGACGTAGTAGCATAAAAATAACCACCCATCATCTAAAAATCTACGCATGTTGTTTTCAAAGCGACCTTGATAACTTCCGATTGTAACATCCTCATTCAGAAACAGAAAACTTGCTATGTGATCAATAGTCATTTCCACAAAACTTCATCTTCCGTCTGTTATAATGCTTCAATATGCTTTAATGACGCTGACAATAAGATAGAACTATTTTTATTCACATTTATAATACATGTATACACGCTTTCATCTATAGCATATGAATTTCATTTGTTTTATGAATTTTAGTGGCAGCCACAAGTATCAGCCACCATATCCACGTATTGTTTAAGAACTACATTATCATCATCGTCATAGTAGAGTAAGGAAATTGGTAAAAGTTTGGTTGGAACGCAGCAAGGTCTACCGACATCGGGCGCCAGGGATAACTCATGAGCTATACTTTGTAAAGTGGCATGGTTGGTTGGAGTGACTTCGTGGCTTAGAGGAAAGATACATGGTCCAGCGCAGTAGAATGCATTATAGCCTTTTGGAGAAATGATCCATGATGACCAACCAATTGCTTCAAAACTAATAAACAAGTCATTCTTACTACAACTAGTTAAGTTTTTAGGTGGATCTGTTGAGTCACTAGTATCCCTGTGTTCTGTCTGATTCTTGGAGCGACGACTTCGATATCTGCCAACTGAATCGGGGTGACGTATGGAGTCTTTGAACAGTAAAGAATGATGAAACCTTGGATTTTCCAGACCTGTTATATTTTTGGATTCATGAATTTATTCAGAAATACAACAATAATTTATTGATGGCAAAAAGACAAACTTTTATTAATGTACGTACTTGAGTTTGGTATGTTTGGGAGGACTGCATGATCACCATCCTCGTCATCACTGTCTTGTTTTTCGTTTTCTTTTGATTTCTCCAGCGTCTTTCCTTTCTCCTGCCGCCTTCGCTTATTGGAAGGAAGTGACTGAGAATTTGGTGTCATGCCATTCATTTTTTCAACGTCAGCATCATGGTTGAATAAGACCATCTTCCTTTCTCCTGCCGCCTTCGCTTATTGGAAGGAAGTGACTGAGAATTTGGTGTCATGCCATTCATTTTTTCAACGTCAGCATCATGGTTGAATAAGACCAGAATAGGCTGTTTGTTGCTCTTGGCTCCTTCCTCTGTATCACTTCGCCTTGAAAATGTGACAGGCACTCTATCGCCCCCGAGACTTGTTGCGGCCACAATAAATCCAAGATTTTGTCGTTCTCCTTTCATCCATTCTTGTATTGTCTGAAAGAATAGAAACTTGATTGCATAGTTGATAAAATGAGTGGAGTCTTACAAAAAACAGTTTTTAATGGTTAGATAGCATTGAATGGGGAAAATGAATTGCAGGCAATAAAATCAACATTTGGATCATAATACTCCTACGTGTAAATAAACATATTCCATAAGCGCTAAAAAGAAAGCATACTTTCTCCTTATGTCTGGGTTTGAACACGCTTGGTTTTGATTGAAGTGACCTCGTACAATCAATCATTAAGCTTTTGACAAAGACAGAGTTCCAACAACTAGTACCATCATTTGTTTGTAATACCTGAGTCACGTTGAAAACCTCCCATCCTGACCCCAGGGCTGGTACATAATGGACTCCCAATAGCTTATGAAGGTCTGGTATCGCAAGATTTCTTGAGTCCAATACTTGGTACAAGCTGAGAATATAAAATGGAGTTAAGTAAAGGGATGGATGAAGTTTGTCATGTGGTGTAGGGTTTCGATGTAAATGAAGTTCTGCCTCAACTACTCGTTCGGTTTCTCTGAGTTTACCATTCGCACTCAAATTAAAATAGAAGAAGTCATATTTACTGCTGTCACGCTCCATAAAAGATCGGATGACATGAGCCCCATAAGGATTCTTAGCCCTTGTTACTCCAAACGTGTCTGTGATGGTGTTGTACAGGTCAATCATAAATTCTGGCGCAGGGCCGAATTGATCACTGCTGCGCATAATTTCTGCATCATCAGGAATTCCAAATATCTTAATCAAAGAAATGAGATTGTTATAGCCATTTGTTTTTGTATGCATGAATTCATGAAATTATGCTTGTATGAATTGCTTTTACCTGCATCAGACTCCTAATGGCTCTACGCTTAACTTCACCCTGTTTTTCTTCGTTATTATCGTCTTCAAAATGTGTTCCTGTAATATCTGGAAAAGGCGTGCTTTCAGTATGTTCTGTACTAAAATTTAGTCTTGGCAATGGAGATAATAAGTTGACGACCGAAGATGGTGAATTAGTATATTCTGAAGATGTTACGCTATCCTCAAGGCTCTGCAAAGTCTCCGAAGCGGACTTATTGGTACTGGTAGGCTCCACAGTAACATCGAGGTTATTTACTGAGCCTGATGATAAAGTAGATTGTAAATCATCACACAGTGTGCAAGAGTTATTAACAATTAAGAAAATAAAACACGCTCTCCAGCAACTGCAGTAATTAATCCGAAATAAACTGAATATTGCTGAATTTGACTTCATTTTTGTATAGTTAAGTTGTACTACAGATTTTAATCGTATACATGAAATTCACAGCTAATTAAAGTGCACTAAAACCGAGATGTCTTGTTCCTTTGAAGGATAGATAGCAATTGACATGGGGGTACTAATAGACGAGTTGATTTTAAAATGGAACACCCACCCCGTATGAATGTGGCCAAAAATTTTAAGCATTCGCTACAAGTGTCGTATCAACATCCTTGTGTGTCCTGTAGTTGACGCTAAATGGTGTTGGTGTTGAAACTCAATAAATCTTTCAGCAAGCAGTTGGCGCCATGATAATTATGACCCTGTAGCCGATTCCAAAAAGGCCCAAAAAACTTTTTTTTTCGCAGCGTTGGTAAGTAATGATGCAAATGAGGGTGATCATCGGTGTGTAACAACAAAGTGGATGATAAATAGAACGTACAAAATGGCATACATCAGAAGTGTAATGAAAACGGATGGCTTATGGCAGTTGGCTTGACATAAGTCTCGTAATAATAATAATACTTTGGCAATAGGCCACCACCACCTCTAGTTACTGAAAAACATTTTGCATCATGTCTTAAACTCTAGATGCAGCAGAGTTTTTATATAAAAATGATAATGATGCATAATGGTGCGAAAAGTTGTATGCATCAAGTCGCAATGGTCTGTTATTTGCAAAAAATAAGAACATCTTTACTGTTTTAAACTGCGTCTAGCTGGTGGCTGTATAAGATGTCTATTTGGCTGCTAGTTACGTAGTTACTACTGCTGGTAACACATCTTATATTCCTACTAATGCGTAATACCGCAAAACTGCACTTCAACAAGTGTCATATTAAATGGTCAAGACAGTGTCATGTCACTGCATTGTTCACCTTGCATCCAATGATTGGTATGCCACATTCTGTAAAGATAAAAGAACATAATACGGATACAATTTTTCACGCCACCCAGCCGGGCCACCTAGGACAGAACATTGTCGTCAGCATTTCCAAAGATTAAAATCTTTTGTGCGAGTCGTCGTAAAAGAATGGTGGTTTACAGAGAACAATAGATACAAACATGTAGATTTTGATATTTTGTCTCAAAACATGATTTGAAAATTCAGGTCCGGGTAGTAATTTATTTCATTATTATTATCGCCATTACAAAACAAAGACCTTGATCCAAGGTAATAATTGAATTACTACTACAAGTTTTCATGAATACGTTTGTTGGGTTTCCCTAATTATTTGATTATGCTCCATTGAGACTCCACAATGATCTATGCATATGTATGTTTTAGGGTTTCACGTGCTTTATTTGTGTTTGACACTTTTTGTACGTGGAGCCTTTACATTTTAAGATAAAGAAATGACTAAATTTAAGAAAATTTATTACTGCTATCAACTATGCAGGGTTTAGCTTGTGTTGCTTACTATCAGCGGCAGCCACAACCAGTCACAGATACGACTGTTTTTCTTTTCCCATGTCTATCCGTGTATGAATGCGACACAAATTTTGTAGCGCTGCATTTGCTCCTTCCTCCGGTTAAAGCTGATAGGCAAGTTCCGTTATTGGAATCCGACCTTTATTTTTCCAAAAAATATCAGAAACTCATGAGTGGGCAACGGATATAAATCACGCAAGCAACCCGTGTGATGTGATTGCGTATTATTAGCCTTTTAAAACGCAGTCTACAATCAGACATGTGGCGACTCGCACATTCACAGTTGTATTACATTTTTTTAAAGTAGGTAATTCCAAAATAAATTCATACCAAACGAGACATTTTGAGGCCACTGGTACATCTGTACAGCTGCCACTGCAACGCCCCACGTCAATCACCTTGTTTATAAATAAAGAAGAGCTTTTAGTATATGAGATCGCAATTCTGTATACTACACAGGTATTAGTTAACTATAGAATCGCTTTCAAAACTAACGTGGACCATTTACCTTTGTGAGCGGTTCCATTAAAGATTCATGTAGTGTTGGAGCTGGAACATCAACAACTCTATTGTCAATGAGAGTGCTATTATTTGTTCCATTAATGGCATTTGCCAACGTTGTTTTAGCCTCAAAAACGTGGGTGTAGTCAAAGACTTTGAGGAAATTTCTAACTCGATAACACTCCCCCACACATTGGCATTCATCGATGACGCTTAAACAATAAGCACCATTTGGTCCGTCAACTGATAATGTTCGATTTCTCACAGGTTGACAGGATAGACAATGCTCAGCAGAATCGTCATCACAACTTCCAAGACAGTTTCCTACGTCAATTTCCTTTTCATAGGGAGTATCGACATGAATCTTAACCATGGAAGAGATTCTTTGACAGCCTTCTTGGGGCATACTGATGCAATCGCATGATTCGATGACGTCAACCTCTTTCCCTGTCCCTGAAAGATCATAATAGGTCTCTCGTTTTACAGACGATGGAAGGCACACTGACTGTAAACAAGATTTAGAGAGTTTATGGGAATTCATGTTTGGGTGGTGGTTAATGGAATCCTCTTCTCCGGATGTGACAGGATCAGGGTTCAACGAATGCTTGCTTTGAAGGCTTAAGAAAATCTGCAAATACATATTTTGCAAAAAATAATAATAATTGACTTGTCGTCGCGTCGCGGATGTACTTTAGTATGTAACTAATTCATTCAACAAGTAAAGTTATCAGTCAAACAGTATGCTCCAGTCGTAAAATGGTCAAATAAAAGTGTTTATTTATGACATTCATGTTGACATCTTTTGCTGTCGACAGTGAGACTTGTAATAAATGACTCTTGAATCTTTAGGGTTTTTCCTGTGTTTCCTGGTTTAGTTTTGCAAAGTTGTAATATGCTAATTAAATTGCTAATTCGTGCGCGTGACTAATCTACAAAATCCAGTTTATGCTGATGCTGTGCTCATGTTATACTATTATACATATTTGCCAAGCTTATATTGTTTTCTTCTCATTAAAATTTTATGTAAAATGGCTGATTTCACGAATGTGTCTTTCTATGCGATTTCAATATAATTTATGATTAAAACGGGTCGGAAAAGGAGAGCTTAATGTGTACTGTCAAAGTTTACCAGACGAAGAAACAAATACAAATTACTCCCTTGAATTCGGAAATCCCCACTAATTTTGTCAAAACTAAAGTCACATTTCACTTGTTAGAACCCCATTTGGAATTGCTGACTGCGGTTTTGTGTATAAAACAGCGATTTACCTGTTTAAATTACAGTCCTCTGGCTTATGCGACAAAAAATGAATTACCTAATTGATTTGCTGTCTCAAACAAGGAGACTTGTTGGATCAAAATATTGCTGTAAAATCTTACACCCTTGAGATAATTAATGGTTTATGTTTCGTCAACAAGATTTATCTTATCGCCTTATCAGACATACAATCTGCATATCCGCTAATAGCATATAGATTCGATGGAGAGACACATTCTTTTCCCACGAAGTACAAGCACCAATGTGTTTACGACTTACGGCACGCTAGTCATTTACTTGATTTACGCATTCAACTCAAAGCTAAAACCCTACGCAAATTCAAGTGATTAAAGTGTACAAAAAACTGTGAGCCGGATCTTGCAAAACCTAACGTTCGGACATATGTATAACCTTATGTCATCAGATTGATTAAAATTCTAGAATTCCTTATATGCACAATGCAAGCTGGTATCACGTAAGAACAGTTTAGCAAAAATAAACTGCATAAAAATATATTACAATCCTGGATTACTTACGGTCTCTCGATGTTTATTGCAAAATACGTGTTTTCCCTTAAGTTGAGAAATATCTATAAAATTCCATGTAGAGAACATCCGTGATGGTCACTTCATGTCATCTTTAGAAATACTACAATTCCTAATGGAATCGTCAATGTAATTTCTCAACTAACCCCAGCTGTAAATTCTGCTCGCAAAAGAACTAATGAACTGATATGCAGATTGCCAAAGGTCAAAGCTAAATTACATATAAGATATATATAAGGTATATATTGCTAAGAAAAATGCTATACATGATGCAACACATGCAAGCAGTGCATTTATAAAACTGGCAAATGGCTAACCTGGATTGGATCCATTTCAGGAAATGTCTTTAGATATCTATCAAATTCGTCCCGTTTAAGTGGTTTTGGAATCGGTACGACACATTTTTGACGACATTGTCCGACATCCAACCTCACCTCACCGTCACTGATGCCTACAAAATTGTCCATTTGATTCAAGAATCGAGAATTTTTAGAGAATTCAAAGTTAACATGCTATTAGAAAGCTCACCATATCCAACAGTGATGTATTTTGATTCGCGCTGACAGCACTGATTAACAATTTCGCCAGAACTCTCCCCTGATTCAAGTTTCTTGAAGCTTAATGCAGCTAAATGAAATAGTTTGTAAAATATATCCAAATTAATAAACAGCAGAAGACAAAGTAGATTTATTACTTTGTGAATGCTGAATTTAATTTCAATACTGGGTTGCTTACCAGGATACAACTCAGTGGGATAAGCAAGTAGCATTTGAAAATTATGAAACAATATAAAATAACAGAATCATTCTGTGGAGTAAATTTGAGAAAAATTTTACTTTATTCGTAAAAACCATATCAGACATGTGTCAGTCTTTCAGAAAACGTTTCTGTACCCTTTTCAAAAGTATTTGAGAAAACTAACTTGTCAAAATGTGAGCACTCAATGAAACAAACCAATGAATTAATGATCAATTGTTGGTTTTCATGCTTATATAGGAAAACCAACTCCAAAACAAATTTATTAGTAATCATAAAAGAGTAAGATAGGGTGCAACAAAAGATTATATCAAAGTACATTTGAATTCGATCGTTGAGTTTGGTCCAGCCTTTAAATTTTACAGAAGTGTTCATTTCATTGGTTCAATGAAGTCACCAGCATTACAAAAAGTCGTCGTGCCTTAAACCATTATTGCGATTGTCATCATAAAATAGTAGCAGAGTAAATCTTGGCAATGTTTCACGAATTGTATATAAGAATATTACCAGTAGTAGTAAACATATTATATGATTACGTATGTGTATCTGTACGTAACAACAGGTGCTGCTGCCCATCTCAACTCTCATTAATTATCGTCATTTTAATCCATTCGATTACCACGTACCGAAAGGAATGTACTCATTTACTCGATAGAAGTAAATACCTACACACGCGGGGCAGCTATCTTTCCGTAGCCAGTTTCAGAATAAACTTTTGCTGTTTTCGTTAATTTCAGTTCGAACTTTATAGTTCGTATAATAGCATACGCGGTTGTCGACCTAATTCATGGTGAGTAGGTATTCAGATGTGACTATTCTTGAATACTAAAAGCGATTCATAAATTCTGCTTTGTGTGATATCATCCCCATTCCGTAGGCAGGTGTTCAAAATGATATTTCTAATGATACACTAAGATTTCAAAGATATCACAATTGAATAGCTCCATTAACTAAGCAACATGAAAAAAGTTGAATGAAAAGTTGTGTGTGGGTGTGTGGGTTAAAGGTGACATGATTGTTTTGTTATACATTTTATAGCATATCATATAGGGTCGCTAGTAAAGAGACATACAAATAATTTTCGGTTTTTTATTGCTCAAATTTAAAATCGTATTATTTGCAAGGCACCACACCTCAATTCTCACAACCGGCGACAGGCTGTCTGCTCAGGTTACAATTTACTGAGTTGCAAGAAACATTCATTATTAAGAACTACGAAAGTGTAGTGAATGTATAGGTATTTTTACACATGTATGTGCATGTACTTATCCTTATGAAACAGTAGCGTTGTTTGTGAGACTGAATGTCGTCATTCCTTATGTGACCTCAGTTGGAGGTCTGGTCAAACAGCATTTGAATATGATGATTATGGGTCTTTGACGAACCTGTAAACTTTAATAAATTATATAGAGGAATGTGTACTTTCGTGATTGCTAATTTTACTGGTGACAATTTCATCCTTTCGGCATATTCTGTGAACAAA
>JAHZNG010003660.1:0-14444 GCA_027744375.1 Orchesellides sinensis | reverse complement strand
TAAAAACTGGACAGATTTTAAGCTAATAATTTACATTAAGAAATAAGTTTATTATTTCCGAAACCCTTCCGTAAGTATATGCCTAAGTAGGCATACTCAGTACTGTTTGAGTAATCGTAAAAGATACCAGCATATAAGGGAACTGGAGATGCACATATATGATTGGATACTAGTTTTTATAACTGAATATCAGACCAGTAATTATTGTAACACGAACCATTCTGAACTGTCGCAGTTTGTATTACAGTCTTTACGTCTCCGTCATTATTCGTTAAAGAAAGTCATAAAGTTCCTTCATTGTCTCGATTAGGGGAAACATGACCAGATTTTTTATGGAAAACTGACGTTGTCTTAAGTACAGCTTAGATTTTAATTTGCAGTATTGTAGACTGGCATTCTTGGTATATCCACATCAATAAAATTGTTTTTTAATCCTTCAATAAAGTTTTTACGCAGATTGCTAAACTTATTATTAACTAAAATATTTCCAATTAGATTTCTTGAAGGAGAAGGAAATTTTATCCAGTTGATCTGTTTTCCTAGTCACTCTTTGAGTCTTAGTTTTATGCTTTATGCTGAGTGTTCAATGCTTGGCGTACATAAAAATAAATACCTGTTAGAAAATTTAATTGGCAAATATGGAACGACAGTTTGTTAGGGAGGAATAAAGGTGTGTTTAAAAGTTATGTAGTAAACAAGCATAATTCCAACCTTCCGATCAATTTAAAATAGAATCCAGGTTTAACTACTAGCTTCACCTCCCGGTCTGAGTGCTAAGTCGTGCCTTTTATACTAATTCCATTATCTGGAGAAGTAATAAAATCAGAGAAAATTAAGGGAGTCCTTTTGCTCTTCTGGAGGAGGTGAATAACAAGAGAGGAAAACTCGCTCTTCTGGAGAAAGAGAGGCGAAATCCAATACATGTTTGCCTGCATTCATACGTAATAATACTGCCTTACCACAACAACGCAGCAGTGTCAGAAGGCCAGCGTAATTACTGTAATTAATGAGCAGTTATCCAGACTCAAGGGAGCAGCTCTTGAGTGACTAACGATGGATGATGCTCATTGGACCACACAAGGGATTTTAATTGTTGGCTCAACTCTTCTAGAAATGAAGGACCTGCATTTGCCAACTTCATAGGAAGACGAAACGAAGCCAAACACAATAGCGTCGCTTGTATGCTTGTTATAACACAATACGTTGGATTATATTCTATTTCCTCACCTTCTTCCCTACCTTTAGTATTTCATCGGTGCTCAATATAATGTAACGAGCTCTTTGTAAACGTTGTTTCCAGTAAAATATAATTTGTACTACATACTTGGTTTTGTCGCTTAAACGGGTACCAGATGCCCCTAATATTGGATAAAATATAATATGTGGTAAAATTTGCGTTGGTGGAAAGTGCTTTGTGATCCTAAGAGGGTTAAAAAAGTGGAACACAAAAACAAATGGTTGGCTAACGGATGTAATATATTAAGTACCTACTGTAATTTTGTATTAAAAATTGGTAAAAGGATAACATCTCCATTGTAATGTCCACAATAAGTAGTATTCCTAACGGTGTAATATATTTCGCACGTTAGGTAACACGTAAAAAAGAGATGGTGTATTTTATCTCTCTGACTACATCCTTTTACCCTCTATAGCTCACATTATAATACGTCATTGTACACATATCCAGTTCTCTTTTTTATACGAATAACACATTTAATGCCTTAATTTTTTACATTGATAATACAAAAACATTAACAGTTTCCTGTACAGCATACTCATTCTATACTGCTCTGCCGTGTGACGCCAATTTATACGTTATGTTTTATTATTACTCATTTCCGTTTAACTAGTTACATAGTTTTCTTTTCTTTTCAAATGATTTCCAAGTTTAATTAAAATTTTCATGTCATCACCATCCATCTTCATCGGCAATGTGTGTATAATTGAGTCATAATTTGATCGCATCTCTCTTGTTCACACGGGCTGTCGCTATCGCTCGTTCTCTGAATCTCTCTATCTATCTGCTCACACATTTGATGACTGCTACAACAACTGTGCGTTCTCTGTCTCTCTCTCACTCGTTCTCACTCTCTCATCGTCGGCGTCTATTCAATTGCGATCTCGTTAACTGTTGACTTTCATTTAAAATGAGAAGGGCCTCGATGTAAGTTTTACTTAGTACTACTATTTACTTACATTATCTCCTGGGGTGGAAGGTTTTCACTGGCTGATTTTTTGTGACATGCTCTCTACTAACTTATATGTATACATAATAGCCATATCGCATCACACTACTTCTACAAAGTGACAATTATTAAATATTAGCCCGACCAAACCCAAATGCTATAAAATATAGATGCCCGTAATGTGAGACTCTCCTCCGTGCGTATAAAAAACTTGCATCAGAAAAAAATCCTACTGCATTATGTACAAAAATCTAGAAACATAGCAGCAGCAACTAATTAAACTTCTGTCATGGCTAAGTCCAACCTTACTAACATGCCATAATTCATCTTTTTACCAGCATTATCATATATCAACCAGTATATACCACTAGCTCTTTTATCAACCTCGTAATATGCAATAATATGCCCACCTTTCATTATAATTAGTGTTTTGTGGGTTGGCACAAAATTGGCAGCTTTCCTACAGCACCCCCATTTACAATATTAGTATTCAACCACTTTCCACGTACACTATGTCCATAATAAAAGTACGAAGCTGTGTAATGTATAACACTATCCAATGTAGCGCAAATTGCCATTAATACTTATCACAAAAAGTTGATTCCACATGTATGCTATGACTATCCTAACTGGTTATATGCACTACTTTTTGATGATGAAAGCTGATCCGGTTTAGTTTCAATCCCTTAAAATCAGCATAGCTGATGGTGGAGGGGTAGTGGTTTCTTGTTTAGATACATTTTAGTCACCTCACCTACAACGTATTCATCGCAAAGTATGTATTGCCACAGTATCACACTGCATTTGCGTATGATTTACAACCTATGCTTGGATTCCTTTGCTTTCTTCATGGAAAATGTTACTTAGTTTACTCGATGTGGGGCCTGGTGGTGGTTACCCATTATATGTTTGTGTACCAGAACCAAGCAGAATCTGTAGAGCAAAAGCAGAAATCTAGCCGATGAGCAGAAGTAGATGCAGAGCAGAGTTGCTTTTATTCAAGACAACCCAGATATTACACATGACTGACAGCCCTTTAGTCACCGAGTACCTGTCCCATATTATTATTCTCCTCATTATTTCCTCCGCCGAGCTGCTATTCAGAATTCACAAACATCCTTTCCTTACAGCTTTACGCTTCGAGCAGTCAACTGGAGAAAGTCATCACATACCTATTACTCGCCAATGTTTCGCATTCTTCTTGCAAATAATAATAATAATAATAATGCTACAACCACTATACAATCACGTTCTATAGATTTTATACAAGTTTCCGCTAAAATGAGTTATTTTTTCAATGCAGCATTCCTTCATTTGCTAGAAAAAGGGTTTCATATGGAAGCTACTACGATACGATGAAACCTTGTTGTATTAAGTCTTGATGTAATGAGAAGTATTGCATACATTTTCTCATTTGTTGTGTGAACTATTTCGATGTTTTTTATCTCCAACTCAATACAAGACTTCTACGGAAAGGGGTTTTAGTGGTATTGATGAGGTTTGTTCCTTGCACGTCCTACATAACATTGCTTTCTGACTCATGCTGTTGTGTTTAAACAAGCACTCGACACATGAATGAAAACTAAGATCAAAGACATCGTCCTGGACTTTTAGTGTTGACTTTTGTAAATGCCAATATAGAGCATGACGTCCTTATAAAAGCTAGCTTAATATTCGTCAAGATCATGTGAAATGCTTATGCATACGTGCGCAGGGATGCGCTACAATTATACAACCCGGTCCCAGCTTAACTGTAACTTACAAGGGGGTTTTGGGTGTGCTACTACTTTTATACTAAATGAGACCGTACGTACGCCTGATAGTTGGTGGTGGTGGCAAAACCAACAACATGCTTTCCCATTCTTCATATTAAACTGACTGAGTCCGTATACAGTATACGGAAACTCAATATGGTGAAAAGTGAACTGTAAGACTGCAAGCCACTTGAGCACATCATCACATCAACCCTTACCAACCTTGTAATAAAAGCCAAACTCAATCTCTCTACTTTCTCGCTGTACTACTTTTTCATCCATTTCACTTTTCTACCATCCACTTATATCGCTGAGAGGGTGGTCCTTGCGAATTTTAGAATTAAAAAGAAAGATGCATCAAATAAATGTCGCAGACAAGTTGCTCACTGTATGAGAAGAAGTAGATTTCTTGTATTTTACTGGGACATGTTCAACTTTTTAAAAAGTAACTAGTTTCGATTTTTTCCTGGAGTGGAACAGCCTCTTGAGAAGAAGTGTTTGAGGATTTAGGAAGTGGATTTTATGGAAGATATGAAGGATTTAAAAACTTCTCGCATTTGAGGCAGATATGCTTAGAAGGAGGTTTAATGATCAGCACGGTTTATGAAAGTAGTTTAGATACAAATATTTTTCATTTAAAAATGGGTTTCACATTTTAGCAATATGAGCCATTGACATCTTTTAGATTGATTTACACCTTTAATTCTTAATTTTATTTGCAATTTTACTAATTTTTTAAAAAATCGATAAGCTGCGTAGTTGGCGAAAAATAAGGGTGCATAAGAGAGATACCTAGATAGATTCATGAGAGAATATTAACAGGGAAACATGCTACTTTTTCATGTACCAAATCAGTAGAAAACAGACCCTGGTTTCTTTTTTCTTTTGTTCCTTGAACTTTATTGCAGTCCTGTCTTAGTACATTTGGCACTGACAGAACTGCGACGGGCATACCCCAATAAATATACTGTTCAACGCTGTATCTCGTCCCAGTGATGAAATATTTTTTTGTGGAAACGTAGGAAGTTACTTTGTCAGCATAACCACTTATTATTACCCTTACCCTATATATAAAGTGAGCTTAACCAAGTCAGGTGAAGAAGGCATGGAATACAAGCTGTTAGGTATGTCCTCTCCAAATCATGAGGTCATATCGCCACCCGTGTGTGCGATGTGATCGTGTCAATGTCTTAGCATATACAAGCTACTACGCTCATCTAAGGATATTGTAGATATTACAGTATAGAATCATTGTCCTCTATAATATCATACATCGTAAAAATGTTTATAAGTACAAGTCCTACAATTTAGTATATGACCTGTACACACTTCTTATTATCAATTCCATCTTCTTTAACAGAAACCCCCATCATTTTGCAACCACTCTAGCTTATACGGCTTAAGTTCATTGAAACTTTCCCTAGTTTTTATTGTAGCCACTTTCCCTCCAAACATATATTAAAAACCTACACACATTTTTCCTCTGGAATTTGACAAACCCTTTAGGTTTAGGCAATTCTGCCATGTGTACATTGATGCTTATATAGGAAAACATGCATCTGGCTTTGACTTTAGATGAAAGTGGTAACACTTGGAAGTTTAATATCAAATACATGGCACGATGGTGGTTGTCGGTTGGTGATGGCACTTCTCCTGCTGCTCGACGTGCAATGCACGCTGCTGATAAAACCCATATAAATTCCTATCGCTCCCGGTTTCCTCTTTGGGTCTTTTTGCACTTTTTACAGTCACACACTCGTTCTTTCTCTCTCCCACTCACTCACACAAGGTGTGTGCTGTTGGTGTATAAAATATTGAAATGTAGAGCAACACAAAAAAATCCACATGAAGCAAGCAATTTTCGCACTCATTCTTTTCCTTCTTTGATAGCTTTGTAAAATACGTAAACTTATCCTGTCCTCTATTTACACATTTACTTTCTCCCTGCTGCTGCTCTTTTATCCTGACTTTTACACATTAAAGTACGAAATAAGAAAATAATAAAAACCGTACTCTTTCTTATATAGCGCTGCTGTGTTTCACATACAAGCAAATATATTATCCCCCGCTGCTACAATCCATTGATACTATATACATTGGTTGTAATTTTTTGCTCAGGTTCATGCTGTAGTAATAAAAATTGACGAAGGATCGTTAATGACTTCCTGAAATGGTCAGCGATTTTCATGCAAACATATACTAAATATGTAGGAACCTAATTTTATGTGTATGCCTTTGATAATTGTGATGTATACTCAACCCATAATATCTTATGTTTCTGTAATATAGTTTTGAACTTTTCTCTCTCTCTCTCTCTTTCTCTTAAGAAAAACATTACTACTCCATGCATCCCCGAACGAATGCATGGCATTGCCCTATATAATGCTGGTCTGTAAGGTTGCGGTGGTGTACACGACACGTATGAATGTAGACTAAACTTCTCAAGTCTATAAGTTTTTCCTTATATATTTTGACTTGTGCAGGTGAAACAAGTGGAGGAGTACATGGCATATCGCAAGCTTCCAAGGGTCATGAGAGCCAAGATCACCGAGTACTTTGAACACAGGTACCAAGGAAAGTTCTTCGATGAAGACGCCATTTTGGGAGAATTATCAGAGAAGCTTCGGGAGGTAAGATTAATTTGCTTCCGTTTTTACTACACATATATAAGAAGAATGTATATATACTTACTTTATATATTGTGGTTATGTATTTATTTCAATTCCAACTAAATATTGGTTGATTAGTAGATATGTTTTGATATTAGTTTTTAATAAAATGACTTAGAAAATCGTAGACAAACAAGGTGGAAAATTGCATGAGTTATTGTAATTGGCTTTTATGAATGTGCGCTACCTTTACTGGTTTAGCACATGTTTTCTTTAACAAAAGTGGCACTATAAATTGATTTCTTGGTTTGCAGGATGTAATCAACTATAATTGCCGATCACTCGTGGCTTCTGTCCCGTTCTTCGCACATGCAGACCCCGATTTTGTTTCTGAAGTGGTTACAAAGCTCAAATATGAGGTCTTCCAACCAGGTAAAAATCCTGTAAATACACAAATAATACATATGTTGCCCCATTATAGATTCCAGAAGGAAGGAAAGTTAAAGCTATAAATAGCTCACACTTTGGCCTTCATAATTTATGAAAATGTGAAATTGCCTTTTTATTCTATCTCATACTCCACTGCCTCTGCCTACTAATGTTGCTATACTACTTCGACTATCATTAGCCATCTGCACATGTATGGGTTATGATAAGTTATGTAATGATGAGAAATAGGTAAAATATGGTTTTTCCACGAGCCGTTTTCGTGTGCAGCGAGCCACACCTAGAAATCCTTTAATCACATCCATCGAAACCTACATAACTAGCCGACTTCCATAGTATCAGAGAGAATATTGCAGGAATTCAATAATAAATTACGGCATTGTTTTATTGTTGGTACTTCTATTTTTAATGGGAAATGGATTTTTGTACAGTGTATAGAGTAGTATTGGGTAGAGCACGTTAAATCTTGTTGCAACAGCAATTTAACACGTGCAGCTTCATTTTTAGGAACTTTTTCAATCATAAAGATGTGTGTAGTGGCCATTTTCTTCCGACTACTTCTGCATTTTACGGGCGTTTGTAGGTGTCTTAGAAAAATAATGAAATGCTTCCAAAAAAGTCTCCATTACTACTTTTCAATAAGTTCGATATGGCTGTGTTTATTATAAGTTGTAGGGGTTTTGAAACCCTGTATGTATATTTGTACAACTATACCATTACGCTGTTTCGAACATACATGCAACTTTTGAAGCTTTCTAAACAATGCAAAGCATGTAGTTTTCAGTATATTTCAAGATCGTTCGTTTTTCTGTAATATGTAGAGCAACTATCCATTAAAATTTCCACAAGGCTGCTTCGAACGAACCATCTACTCGGTGTGATTTGATTTGGTGTGCAGGGATACAAGGCAAACAAGCCAAAAAAACCACACATAGTTCCAATGCCCAATACAACGCCAATGCTCTACGGAAAGTTATATTAGGAAGGAGTAAAATAAAAAGTAAAAGGCTACTTTTACTTTCCGATATAATACAATATATTCATAAGCATAAGGGAAGAGGAATAAGTAGAAGCTTAGAAGGATTAGGTAGAACAGGGAAAACAATTTGTTGTTTTCTATAGTATTTTCACGTATATAGGTATAATATATTGGAAGACATTGTGATGGCGAATGAGCATTGTGTTTTCTACTTCCTTTTACTACATATATTATGCAGGAGTAGTTGTGGAAGATTTTAGAAATGCATGGTTGCCCTTTTAGACGTGAAATATCAGCTCATGATGTGATGTGAAGGATCTCGTAAAAGCAATACTACATAAGTACACTTATACGTGGTAGGGGCTTGTTCAACTGTGTATAAAAAGTGAAGTTATCCTATACAGCTTTCTCGGTGCGATAAGCTATCGTTTCTACTGACTGGCATTAGTATATGTATATTTATACATACTACATATACCATTCCTCCATGAAAAAGAAGTGAAGGTTTTTTGGCAAGGCAAAGAACAAGTAGAGTTTAGTCGGTGCGATATTTTGCCAGACCATGGCGATTGCATTCATTGCGTCAGATGTGGATGTAATCCTCTGGAAAATCCCACATGGATAATGAACGATATAGCATATTGAAAATACACAGCTTGTGGCAAGTTGTAGGTAAAGTATAAAAACTGCATATGGTATTTAGAATCATTACATGGACATTGTTACAAAGTATATGTTTGGCATATTTTCCTTAAAGCTGTTTTAAAGGGGTTATGAGAGCTGCGTAAGCTAGTAGTGGCAAAAGAATAATATTGATTTGTGCTACAGTTTTGTCTCGCATGGGTGCTTACATGTATTTGTTATAAATTGGAACAAATGATGATGAGTGTGTTATTGTGATGTATTTTAACTAAGAAAAACTAATATATTTTCAGGGGATATAATAATTAAAGAGGGTACTATTGGGACGAAGATGTACTTCATCCAAGAGGGCATTGTTGATATTATAATGGCAAATGGCGAGGTTGCCACTTCCCTTTCAGATGGCTCTTATTTTGGGGAGATTTGCCTTCTCACAAATGCTAGGTAAAACATATTCTCCATGCACTCAATCATGCCTTTATAAAAAAAATTTTACAACGTATTTTTATAATATGAATCTTTCAGACGTGTAGCAAGCGTGAGAGCAGAGACGTATTGTAATTTGTTCTCACTCAGCGTTGAGCACTTTAACACAGTGCTTGACCAATATCCATTGATGAGACGGACTATGGAATCTGTAGCTGCCGAGAGGTATGTGCAGCGTCACGTTATTATTAAATTATGTCGTAAATGTCAACTTTTATTGGCGTCACACTGCCTTGTAATGTATGCATGGTCTGAAAATTATGTTTAAAACCCTTAGACTGAATAAAATTGGGAAGAATCCTAACTTGGTGGCAGCAAGAGCAGATGACCAGTCCGTTTCTGCAATAGTGACAGCATTATCTGAACAAGCAGACCATGAAGATGACGATGAAGATTTGGAGGAGGAGCCTCCACCTAAAGCTAAAGACAAGGATAAGGACAAATGTGACATGAGGGAGTTGACAAAAGCTCTAGCCAAAGTGAACCTGCCTCGACCAAAGTCTGAAAATTGTTTTCTTGCTTCATTGGAAACATTAAATAATCCACCACCACCAGGTCCTTCCACAGTTTCGACCACTCCATCAAAACATTTAACTACTCCTTTAGTTCAAAGTGTACATCAGAGTAAAAGCGAGCCAGTGCATGCACCTCCTCAACAATCTGCTTCGCAATCAAACAGCACAGCTCCACCAATTAGCAAATGTAGCCATGTAACTCATCACTCCCCCCCTAAGCCAGCAACAACCGTATCATCGTCACCGATTACAATTACCGTTGCCCAGAAGCCTTCAATATCTAGTTCTGCCGAGAAACCACCCTCATACACACAGGCGCAGACATTAAGCACCACTCACCATCCGCTTTCTACACCACCGTCAACTTCGCCAGCGTCAGCATTAACCGCTCCTTCAACTACAGCTAGTCAAACCCCTTCGCCGTCATCATCAACACAGTCCTCCACCACCGCTCGTCCTAGTTTCTCCATAGGACCGCCTTCTACTAGTGCTACAAGTATTGTTCCTTCGCCAGCAGCCTCATCAAGTAGACCTGCCCATCATACAGCTCCATCGTCTTCTGTAGTAAGACCTGTGATGTCTCCCAGTGTGACGCTCACCAGACCCCCGGCGGGGTCCACACCAGTGCCCTCAAATGCCAATGCAGCTCCTTCTGTAATAAGACCTTCTGTTCAGCCAATATCTTCAGTTAGTGGAACGCCAACTTCCAGTATTCGGCAGCCTGCTCCAGTTTCTCATGGTACGTCTCCCGTTGCCCCACCGTCGACCACGATTACTAGTGTAGCACCAACTACTAAGCCAATTCAGTCGATGCCTTCATCACATGCCTCTTCTTCAGCCGCACCTTCAGGAACTTCATCGTCATCAACATCTAAAAGTGTACCCGTGACGAAAGTTCCACCTGCTAGTATTTCTTTACCTAAGTCAACAACTAGTTCTGTTCATGTCCATCCTCCCCCTCCATCCACTATTTCCACCACTGTACAGCCTACCATGTCTAATAGTAGTACTACAATTACTCCTTCCGCTGGAACGAGTGGCTCGGGTTCAGGGACAGGTTCCAATATCAAGCCTCCAACAACCACAGCGTCGGGAAGCTCATCACAAGGAAGCCCAGCTCCTAGTTCATTTTACCGATAATTTTTAATATCAAAATTATATATATCAAAGCTATTGGCAGAGAGTTAAAAGAAAAATCAAATATCACGGGAATTTATATCCAGTATCAAAAATCGATTTGGCAAACAATTCTTTCTTTTATCTTTTCAATGAAACAATACACGTACCAGTACGACTGTCTTTACTACACAAAATTAAGAAAAGACTTGGATGGCAAGTTTCACGTTTAATTTCGTAAATGTCAACATAGTGGTTGTTCCACACGCAGATATAAAACTGAAATATAGAAATTTACGAAAAAGAGATAAAAGCCTTTGGTAAAAGCAATACCTATAGTTTTGCGGTACCATTTTAGACTTAGCAGTATTTACCTAATTTTCATGAATATCGGTAAATCAGTGAGTGATTATAAGAATTAGTACTGTGTAGTGTGTGAAACTGTGAATGAATATGGCATACAAAAGTATGTCTAAAACCTTACGCAGAGAACTATATTATTATAATCATAACATATAAATCTTATTATTTAAGGCCGTAAATAGCAAATCCATATTATTATTAAGTTAGTTATTAAAGCAAATTAATAATAAAAATGGAGCAATTACCTATTTAATTCTTACTTGAGAAGAGAAAACCTATAAGAACAAAAACGATTATCTTTAATACAATGAATGATTTGTAACTGTTTGTTTTGCAAAAGAAAGCAGCAAAAATTCATTTATCCTATTTCAGAAAAACAGAATATACTATATTCTTAACAGACGAAAATCAAAGACTTAAAGTTCGAAATTCTAATAGCATACATAAATAATACAATAGTTTATATTTTAGAAATGTATTACGCGGAAAAGATACAAGGGAAAGCGTAGATCGCCGGAGAAAGTAGTGAAAGTACTATAAAAAATCTATTTGTAGGTATGCGTAATAAACTGCTGCTGATTACTCAATAACCATGAAAGATACAGTGGAATGCAAGCAAATTTGAAAAATGTGCGAAAGTAATAACACGTTGTAAATTTATGAAACAAAGAATGTTACGTTAATAGCAGTATGCAGCTACATAAAATTCCATCCAGTGTGTTAATAACAGTAAAAAATGAAGAGGAAATTCACAATTGATGGTAAACATATTAAAGTAATGGTCGGTCGGTTCAGTGTCCTCCAAAATAGGTTATGTAGGTTAACATAGTAAATATCTGTGACAGATACTAGAAAGCGCTATAATACCATAAGTAAAACAGTCAATGAGGTAGGTGAAAATCCGTAATTGTACTTTATACATAAAAATGCAGGCTATGCATAACTTGCGAGTAAAGATGAGGTTTCCAAAGATTTGATATATAGCTGACTTTGTAGAAAACACATTCTCTCTCACACAAACCTATATATTTAACCAATTATAAGAGAAAAATGCGAATTAAATGGTTGATTACTTTCAAATTTTCCGTTATGTTTCTCCTTTCAAACAATCCCGTCGTGGTCGTCGTCATTGTCACCTGTGATTCAGCAGTAGATGTAGAAAAATGAAACGAAAATAAAATGAGCAACCAATATATATCTAATCTAAATATATATATTATGTACGTAGCTGTAGGGAGGGGCTATTATAATTCTACAGATAATGGTATGTATATTACAATAGTATATAACGATACAAATAGTTTATTACAAAACGCTATAATTACGTCTATATTTATGCAAACCTACCAGAAAAAAAAATCTCAAATACTAGGAAAGATGCAAAAAAGGCAGTATTTTGAAAAACAGCCTTTAGAGACTTATTTACATACCTTACATACTTTTTAGCTCTGTACAAAATAAAACCAACTGCTATGTACCTTTAGAAATTCAAGCAAATTCTTAAGTATTATTACAAGGTGCGTAGCATAAAAAACGATATTGAAACGGTAACAAGAGTGCTATAAATACAAGTTTATAAATACAAATGGTTACAGGCTGCAGTTTGTTTTTGTTATGAGTGAAATAATGGGGCTATTCACAGGTTGCCGTGTTAACTCCGCGTTCTCCGCAAAATTTTATAGTTTACGAACAAGGGATTTTTCAATTCAAAAAATTTTACGAAGTTTACAAAATGTTAAAATTGTTCGTAAGCGTCTTCCTGCGTAGCACCTGCTTGGTTTTTCATACTAACCAAATTGTAAGATTCAGTTTAATAATAGAAAAATCATTATAAACAAGATCCAATGAGCAAGTACGTCAGTTTCTCATGAAATCACTTCTTCCAAAGTATTATACACGAACATTTACAAAGTTGCATTCACACCACACTTCGTAAGTTATGATAGTTTGCGGAGGACGCGGAATCTACGGCAACCTGTGAATAGCCCCANNNNAGTATTATACACGAACATTTACAAAGTTGCATTCACACCACACTTCCTAAGTTATGATAGTTTGCGGAGGACGCGGAATCTACGGCAACCTGTGAATAGCCCCATTATTTTTTACCATCTCCAATAATTTTATATTGCACTACAACCATGGAAGTTAACAATATTTAAGCCCCCATTTCGAAGTACAGGACGATTATTTATTTCTTAACTTAAAGCAGATATTTACAATGAATCATTGAAAGCAACCAGTCAACGCTTTGTAGGGCACTTTTGCAAAGCATCATGAATTTATTAAAGGGATTAACATGATTGGTAGGAGAAGGAGAGTGGTCGATAAGGTACAAAAGAAAACAAGTTAAGACTGAAGATAGTATTAAAGCATATATACATTTCCAATACTGGCACTGAAAATTTAATTGAAATACAACTTACAAATAACTAACTTAGGATAAAGACCTGAGTAGGTTTTGCTTGAAAGATGAGACACGAAACAGAAAGCCTAATTATTGGAAGTGGATTACAATTTTAGGTATGCATTAGATATGCAAATATGTTCAGAAGAAGAGGGTTTGTGTTGTGGCATAAACTTTTGTGGAGTTTATTTCCATCAGCTGAATTACTTCTAATTTGATGTTTGTCGGTGGGCATCAATGAAAGAGTCCTACACAGTCAACGGTTTGGATGTGGATCTTATATTTATTGTCTTTTTTATCAAGCCCTGAAGGACAACTGGAGTGAGCAGTCATTTATTAAGCTAATGTTTTCACGACTTTAATCTTCGCACAAAAATAAAATAGGTTCCTCAGTTCGGAACCAAACTTTAGGGTGAGATAGCGTCATTCCCCGTGTCAGCACTGAGCGAAAAGGCTCCATTGTAAGTCCACATTGAATAAAGTAGGTCAGGTAGAGAAGTCGACGTGGCACTAATTCTACAGGTAGCAGGGCTCCTGCAAAATAGAAAATTAAAAAAGGATCCTAATTAGCAGAAAAAGTACAACATTTCACGATTAGTTTAAATAAAATGAACGCTTAAATGTTTAAATGAACGCTGTTTAAAAATGTTTACCTTATTTATTTGTTTTAATTTTGTTGATAATTAAAGATACGCTTAAATTAAAAATGCAGAGATTAATTTCTGTTGGTCCTATGAAAAATGTAAACAATCACACAGCATTTGCTGTTGCAGATACCATCGTCAACTGGACTGTTACTGTTGCTCTTCTTGGAAAATAAACGATGGATAAATAGTGTGTAAAAAAATGAAGAGAAAGCACCAGGTAATCAGGCGCAACATAAATACAAGGTACATATTATATGCATACGAAATTGAACAATGAACAATAAATTAGTAAA
>JAHZNG010003659.1:0-13145 GCA_027744375.1 Orchesellides sinensis | reverse complement strand
AATTTAATGAGTAGCAATATTTATAATATTTAAAATATGAGAGCAGTTCAGAGATTGATAAATGATGACTCTAACGATTGTAAAGTGAAATATGCACCACTTCAGAAACAATTATTATTGTTAAACTACATTAAAAATCTCAGAATGATATATAAAAGCGTGTAATATCATTTAAATAATCAGCATTTTTTTCAGTAGTTTTCCTTTTTTTCTTGAAGGTTGAGATGAATTTTACACGCTCCTTTTGTTTAATAGTTTAATGGTCCTATTGGAAAGTTGAAAATAAAGATGTGATATGTGATATCACTACACACGGCACTACATATGATTGTAATGAATATACCATTTTTTCTGGCGCCCACCACCTCCACAGGTGGGATAAATGCGTCCATGTATGGATGCGGTGGGATGAAGTATTAATGGTAAAGAAACAAAAGAATCACGATAGTATAATGAAAAAGCAAAGTGAACAGGATGGATGATGATGAATAAGGCAGTAGGCACACTTGTGAGCAACAGTCAAAAAAACCATTTAGTTCTGAAAAGATTAAGATTGACTTACCTTCTTCACAATAATGTAATAATCGTTCGTTAAAATTATCACGATGCGATGATGCGACATAAGAAGAGCTGAGGGTGAAGTTGGTAACCCATCTACTGCTCCTGCTCAAGCCCAAGATTCTTTTTCTGCACAACACCCCTTTTTCTAAATCTTGAGCAGGATTTGCATAATAACGTGAGTGTATGCATAAATACATTGTATGTCATGTAATAGTAAAGGGAGCGTATATATAGAATTTCATCTCTTATGCAGTATATAGGTAGGACCACATGGTTGGTAATAATTGATGAACAAATATGATAAAACAATAAGGTAGTGCTGTTTTATATTGATGTTATATGAATATGAAATACTAGATTAGCTGTTTGTTATGTCCTGATCCTGATATATGTAAAGAAGAAGGATATTATGAGATATGGTCAAATTTTTTGCTTATTGCATACTGTGGGTTTAAACCATTAAAAGTTTACCATCGACACCACCACCATCGTATCATCCTTCTTAATCCTTTTCTTTGATCCGTTAAATAAGAAAAAATCACAATGTGTAATAATCCTCCTCTCCAAAAGAGAATCTGAGGAAGATACATATAAACTGCCCAACGCGCTCTTATTGTCTGGCGAATAAAAAAAACATGATGATTATCACGATGATGAGCAAAAAGAAGCATCATGTAAGAATACGTTATATTGTTGTTCAATTGTCAAATCTTCGTGTTCCTACAACCATTGTACTTTCCTTCACCTTCACCTACCTTAAAGGTTCTAGTATTGCTGGAAGAAATAGGATGACCGGCTTGGGTTGCTGTTGTGTATGTCAGAAGTGTTTCTGGCCCGGCACAAACAAAGCATCATTATCATTATTATACCTGCCGAAAAAATTCAAGACGCAGAAGATTTGTAAGAGATAAGAGGGGGAAAGCTCTGTGCACAACGAAAATGAATATATTCTTGTAAGGTGATTTGGTGGTGGACGTAAGATGTAATTCTATTGAACACATTCGTCCCTCCTCCTCCTCCTCTCATTCTCGGTTTTTTCTTCCAGTAAGTTTAATACTGAGAGTGGTGTTTAGTCAAGGTGAAGAAATACACATAGCAATGATGAAATGATCTACTAGCAAGACGACTAACGAGATCAAGTCAGATCGACTTTTTTGAAAAGGGTCTTATTCTCATGTGTATAACGTGTGCTTAAGTAATACGTTATGCTACGCGCACAGGTACATATACAAGGTACAAAGATGCAGATCCAAAATGTCGTAAGAGAGTACAAAAGAGTGAGCATTGAACACATATTTCGTCGATTACCTAGCACGGTATGGTTGATCGGTACAAGCACAAGAACTTGTTTAAGCTTAAGCAGCTGCTTAAATAATACTTTAAAAAGTTATATAAAAAGTTGGGTATAAAATCGTTTGTCATGTTACAATAGGCATGTATAGTTATACGGCTTGATAGCCATAGTTAAATCTTGGGCTTTTTGACGCTAGATATTATGCCGTGGTGTTTGCTGCTGCGTGCTCACCTTTTTATTATATTGTTTCACAAGAAGACACGTTCAGTTTACGTATCTATCCCTGCACTATATGCATATTTAATGTATCCGGATCTTAACAATGGAGTAATACACTAGAAGGATAAAGATATTGAATCATCTCTGATGCAAATGATAGTTTTGGATTTTTAAAGCAAAAGTGGATACATAGATTTTTTATATCTATCATCTATGTTGAAGTGACCGATGAAGAAATATGTTTTTGTCCGTTTTTCGTTAAAGTATAGTTAAGTAAGGTCTTTCTTTCTATTTTACTTCATCATCGTATTTATACACGCCAAACCATGATCATGATCATCAGGATGATCATGGCCTTCAAATCCTTGACTTTACACTTACCTTTCTTTCCTGCATGCATATATGTATTTCATGTTGGCTTGGTTCATTTGGATCTTTTTTGTATCCAGAGATGAACCAACGCACGCCGTGTGTACACAGTGCACACAGGGAAGCTTTTAAGAATGTAATGTAGTAGTTATCCCCATTATCATTTGTTCCGTTGTTTCCAAGTTCGTCCCTTCTTGTTAAAATATCGTCTTGAAAGACGTTTTTATCTTGTTACCAAAAAATGTGTTTATTTTAGAGAGAAGTAATGACCACAGCCTACAGAAAAATTCCCTTAAGGCGCTCCTTTCTTCCCGTATCATTCCTTTGTCTCCCTTCCACTGAAGAAGGAATGAGACAAGGGGCTTAGGAATGTATGCATGTGTGAATGTATACGTTATAGCATTGTTGTATATCCCTTTGAAATGATTCTTTCTCAAGAAGATCATAAGTATACATATACCAGTTTGGCCTCAAGGCCCTCACACAAATGCCCTCCCCCTCCCTCACTCACCCATAGAAATAATAAAAATGAAAGACTGAGCGTTTTATACGGAGGCGTCAAAAGAACCTTTTATACACTCTATAAAATTCAATGATACTGTGAAAAATTTATAAAAAAGAAGAACCAAGGAAAAAAGAATCTTTTTTGTCTGTTTCTTTGTTCCTCTATTTCAAATATTGCCTGGGATATGTTCTTATAAATACCTACATATATTTACTATATGCGTATACCAAAATTCGTTGCTTGTACTCGGCTTGTCTATTTCTTTCAGTTAGTCGACTCTCGTCCGACTTCTTTCTTCGATTTTTTTCAAGTGAAATCCAGCTCTAAAAAGCTGGCTTGGCTTTACAACGTGTTTTTCTACTATATACATTAATAATGCTTGTCACAGATGTTACGGATTTTTTTTCTACAAAGAGATTCACTCTCTCTATCCACCACACCACTATCTATTTTTGTGGAGTAGTGAAGTGTTCTGGAATGCTTGAATTTATAGACGTTACATTATATATGTATATTCAGTGAAGAAGGCATCATCGATTGAGGTTTCAGCAATGTTCCTTCTCTCCTCAACATCACTATCCATTTCACAAACGTTCACAATAAAGTTCCTTTACCTTTCTTCACCAGAATTCATCTCAAAAAACGGACTATGAAAATGTACATTCCAATTCCAGCCAGAAAACGATCCTGATGATGATACTGCATTGCAACGATCATGACAGTTTATTTTACATACAAAATGCCCACTATATATATGTATATGAAAGGATAAGCTTTTAGATGTTAAAGAAAGCAGTATATTGCTCGTTTATGTATATTTTTTGTCTTATTGCTCCAAGTGTAAATGTGTGCGTTGATCAAGTGTTGACGTTGACGTGGTGTCTTCTCTCCAAGTCCTAGCTACAACGTGTATATTAGGTACACCTATATTTTATATACATGCACATCTGTGTGAGTGCTCATGTAAAATTCTGGCAATTCAATTTAGAAAAAAGGGTTATAGTCTCCCTGCTGGATCACATGACATCTCTCCTTCTTTGTATATTTTCCATATGAAATCCTGCTCTCAAGGAGTGCCTCTGTCTCCTCAAGACACAAAAGCACTTTTTGTTTTATTCGTTGGGCTATTGTGCTCGTCTTATGTAGTTTTTGTCCTGTCCCATCAACATCATCTTCCCCATCCTTTGTCAACCCTTTGGCGATTTTGTATTTAGGCATAGGCATATATGTATTTAGGTATAGCCCTTGTACTTATTTGGAATGGAAGGAGCATGGACATGAAGTCATATGTACACGTGGAATATAAAAGTTTAAATACAACTTATGCATATATACATACATTCAGAGAACACATCATACCATGGTTGAGCTTTGACATATACCCACGCATTTTTGTTTAGATTTTTGTCATGTCATCGTGTGTGTGTGTATTCACTTTATTGTATAAGCCATTATACTGTTTGATTTGGCTGGCTCATTGCGCTGCTGGCTGGCACCTCGTTTTTCTTCATCTTCTTTCTTGGTCCATCATCGTTGTTTTCTTTCTTTAAAAGCGTTTTATAGGCAAAGTTACCCAAAATCAGTATACCTTATAGAATAAAAGTCATATTAAAAGGGTTTGTTATTTGTTATGTAAATAATAGTAAGATTTTGTTGAATATGCATTTGCTATGTCCAATTATCTCAACCCATATTTTGCATACCTACATAAGTACAGAATAGTTGAGGGAAAACCATAATTTTGAAATTGCAGAATCATAAAATCAGGCAAATAATGAACCGGAGCTATTTTGCTTTTTGTGTTGTCCATACGTGCGGTATGGGCTTATGGTTGCAATAAAGGGGTAAAACTCCATTGTTTTTATGCGAAATTGAGTATAATTTTCTTGTCCAAAATTCAGTATAACTGGCCAGTATCATCAAATATATATATGTGAGTATTGATATATTCGAAGTCTTACTTTAAACTATCTCGGTGCCTGTGAGCTTTGCATTTTTAAAAAGTCCATGTTTTTAGGCGTTTACCAGCCATAACATTTATGCGTGCGAGTGTGTAATCCTTTTCTCATCTCAGTTGATTGAAGACCGTGACCGGTGTGAAGTTATCCATTTTGTACACACATTTTACATAACTTCCTCACAGTATAATCATCAGGATCATGATTATGTTTCGGTAATTTATGCCTACTTACATAACGTGCACAAATTTTGTCCCATCACCTTCCTTATCGTTACACCGTACGTATTTGGAAATAGAGGAGGAATAAAACATGAAGTTTTTAAAGTGTATATGCATGCCTACTTCCCATTTAGTAATTATTGCTTGTTAGCAAATTCACATGCATGCAATTTTTAGACGAGCATTATCACTATTATCCCTGAAAAATTACAATTGTTTTTTGGTAATGTACAATTTACTACATATGCATTTTTAAAATGCTCATCCACACACTTACAAAACTAATTTGCAACTCGTATCATCCCAGGTTTTGTCAAAACTATGTAAATGTATTTTATTCTGTCTCATGCCAAAAAGGCATCATGTAATTTTCTTCTAAAATGGAAAATTAGTATTATGCATACCTATTACTTCTACAAAAAAGCAGTTACACACAGACTTACAGATTTACAATAATAATATTGTCCTTAAGTCCTTATCCCTAGAATATTCCTAGAGTAATGTTATGTCATGTAAAAAATCCATTTGTTTAAAAACAGGACAAGAAAGAAGCAAAAGGAGGAACTTCCATAATATTTATACTGCATCCTATATTCGTGTGTTCATGCAATATTTATAAAAATGCAAAGTAAAAAAGGGTTGTTCGCCATTTAACAGTTGTCTTAAGCCATTGTTTTACTTTTAATAGGGTTGTATTGCATACATGTATGATTATTGCATGCCACAACTTCCATTTAGTGATGCTGTTGATGCACATCCATCACATCACATAATATGCATGCCGTCGCCTTGCAAAACATTTCAAGCTTAACTCTGATGATGGTTAAGTAACAGAAAATCTTGTGCTTGGATGGATGGATGGATGCAGATAATCGTGAAACGTGGATGATGATAATTGTTGTGCAATAATAATTACTGTTGTGTGTGTGTATATATGTTGTTATGTGTCTGTGGGAAGTAAAGTGTTATGTTCTCATCACATTTTCATACGTTTTTCAACTTGTCTTCTTATATTTTCATACTCCTCCTTTCTTGCCAATAATGTATGTTATGGGATCGGGATGGTAATTGTAGTCTGTTTTATTTCTGTACTATTCAGCTCAACTCTTTTTTGCTCCATAATTTTCATCATGCTTTGTTATTATTACTCTGTCAAGATTTTTGCTCGATTCTGTTTTTTGACGTTGCGTAAAAAGATTGTGCGTGCAAGCGTATGACTTTGCAGCAGCAGCCCATTACGCTTTTTATGTTATCCCCAACCATCACGGTTCATGAATGATATTTGAGAGCAAAGGACGGATTGAAAAGTATAAAAAGACACACAAGCGTATAAATGTAAATTAGCCCGTTGCAATTTCAACAGCTCCATAATCAATTTTTTGACCTAAGAAGTAGTCAAGTAGTGCGAGCAATTTTTAAAAAGCTCCACTAACTTGACGATTTTTTTGTGATTGATGATTCCCAATTCTGTTTTTGGTTAACGTCGTGGGATTCCCATGGGTTGCGGCTATGGCTATGTGTGATTGTAATTTGAGTACGCGTAGGAAGTTTAGTGAAGGAGAGATTATATGTATTCTTACATGCAATTACAATTAGCAATAAAAAACCAAAGTAATCTACGTGAGGATGACGATTGGGATTTGATTACTTACTTGCTCATTCACTTCTATAAAATATTTCCTTGAGGGTGTATATTTTCTTTTTTCAAAGCAGTCAGCAGTTTTTTATTATATTTATCGCTGATTTTGGATTTGGTGAATGGATGAACGATTTGCTAAATGCCTGGTATTCATTAAAGGTTTCCACGGTTATTCCACAAAAGTGAAAATTTCCACCGCTTTTTCCCAAAAATGGTATTCATTTCTTGCATTTTCACCACGGAATTTTTCCGTGCGGATTTTTTTGGTGAAAAAATGCATTTTTCCACGGATACAATGCGTGAACTGGCAACCTATTATTTCATTAATGCCTGGTATTCATTAAAGGTTTCCACGGTTATTCCACAAAAGTGAAAATTTCCACCACTTTTTCACAAAAATGGTATTCATTTCTTGCATTTTCACCACGGAATTTTTCCGTGCGGATTTTTTTGGTGAAAAAATGCATTTTTCCACGGATACAATGCGTGAACTGGCAACCTATTATTTCACTCTTGTGAAATGAGATTAGAAACGAAAGGAGGTACCATTTCAGCAGTTTGGCTTAATACTATAGACAACTCTGTCTTCAATAATTTACAATATTTTAATTATGTTAATTTCTGCTTTCATTTAATTGAGTTAAACAATGCAATGAGAAAGGAGACTGCTACTGGTTTTATTTTACGTTGGGAATTTCAATACTAAATAATAATAATACTGAATGAATATATTAGTAGAAGAAGAGTATATATTATACTAAATGGATGTATAGAAGTTTTTTGCCTTGTTATTGATATACATCCACATAAAATAAAATACAAGCTTCAAGTATGTCATTTATCGGATTTATCATTTATGTATATATATCTGGAATGCTAAACTAGGAATGAACGATATGTATAAAGTTGTTGATGAGATTTTTATACGTAACTTTCTGTTCATCTAAAATTTTCAACAAAAGCGTTAAAAAATGAATACCAGATTTGTGAAAAATTCGTGGAACATGGTAAAAAAAAGTTGATTTTGGTTTCGTGGCAACAATTTCACATATTGCTTGCAAAGTGTGAAAATTTTGCAAATTCCGTATATGTGAAATATGTCTAATGAATACCTAACTTTAATAAGTGGATATTACGAAATTGATCACCGTTCCCACTGAGGACTAAGGACAATTTATAAACAATAACAGTAATAAATGCATTTATGCCAATGTCAGCTTTGATAAACAAAGCAAAGAGAAATCCTTTAAAATGGCCATGAATTAAGCTCTTTTTCTGTTCCCATTGTGATTCCGCAGCCCATTGTGTGCGCCATGGCACTAGCAGCTATAAATAGGTTGGGAAACGTAGGAATTTGTATTAATATCAGAAAGCAATTTTAGGTCTCATAAAAATGAAGACATTCACAGGACATGGAATTCTTTTGGGACTCTTGTTTACTTTTGCGACTGTCTTCAGTCTGGGGAATGGTAAACACAATAAGAATTACAACCCATATTTGTATTTTCAACTTTTTCTAATTCGTTTTTCCATACAATAAATTCGTTTTTGCGTATAGCCCAGCTGAATTACAATTATTGCCGAAGGTGTGAATACTACTGTGGATACGGTGATTTGTTAACTGGTCGAAACTCCTGGTGGACTCCCGGCAACCTCGGAAACTGGGTAAATTTTCCAGACCCACCACCACGTCCACCGCCTTCGCCACCTCCCATGCCTTCTCCGGGAACTCCTACAGGGTCATTTCCATGGTCGTGGACAAAATTTTAGATCTAATTTGAACACAATTTTGACATGTCTTGTGATTATACACTTACTGGGTTGGTGGTAATCAAAGAAAACGTGTATGTCAAATAAGCAAGGAAAAAATAAAGGATGAAAATCTAATTTTTTAGAATATGCATGGAATAAATTTTAATTCATGTAATTCCACAAGATAATGATATTTGTTTGTTTGTAATTTCTCCGATCACTTACCTTCAGCCCCGACTTTATGCTCAAAATCAAGATAAACCCACAGAAAACCAGGTTTACTCAACCCAATCATATAATAATTTCCCATAACTTCAACCCATCTTATATTCCATTTATTCCTGAAATATTTAATGTATCCTACAACACTTTTAATTATATTAGCCAACGGCAATTCTTTCAATGCAACAAACATTCCACAAAATGCAATTCATCCTAGGATTCTAAACTTGCCTGAAAACAAAGCTTATCATATTTGTTACAAAAAATAAATAGTTATTAAAGGTTGAAACCAGTGAGTCCATTATTTCCAATAGCTATTGTGAAACAAAGGAGGAGGAACCTTTAAGCGATTTTTTCATTAGAAAACTTGGAAATCTCTTACAAGTTATTTTACACCGGGAACGGTAGAAAAATACCTGCTTAGGTATACAACTCGATGACGCATTATACCTATTTATAGCTGCTAGTGCCATGGCGCAATTCTTTCAAAGCAACAAACATTCCACAAAATGCAATTCATCCTAGGATTCTAAACTTGCCTGAAAACAAAGCTTGTAATATTTCTTACCAAAAATAAGTAGTTTTTAAAGGTGGAAACCAGTGAGTCCAATATTTCCAATAGCTATTGTGAAACAAAGGAGGAGGAACCTTTAGGCGATTTTTTCATTAGAAAACTTGGAAATCTCTTACAAGTTATTTTACACCGGGAACGGTAGAAAAATACCTGCTTAGGTATACAACTCGATGACGCATTACTTTGTGAAGTACACATTGAAGGAGCGACATTCGCGCAAAGATTACTTTCGGGGGGCCTGCCATGTATTTTATTTTACTGCACCTTTCATGGCTGTATTGACGTTGCCTGCCATTCACAACATGTCTTTTGCAATATATTGTTACTTTAAACAAATCAGAATACACTGGAATTCAACAGTATGCGGCCTTTGTAGATTTATCTAAGTAGCTCTCAAGGTTATCACCACTGTATTAAGTTGCTATCTGGGAAAGAAAATACACGATGCCTTTATCTAAATCAGCAGCTAAACCCGAGTTTATAGCATTGAGGAATGTATACGGTGAATATGTTCTGAATCAGAACTTCTGAATGCAGCGGGGTTTACTTAAGATAATGAATAGTGAACTGGATATATGTAAGCTTCCGGAGGGACTGTCTCAAAGGTCACACATGCATTATGTTGGGTACGCACTGGAAGTTGAGGATGGGTGGAAGACTCACCCACAAATTAAACGGAATGGTGTGGAGTGTGGATATTGTTAATTTGGCGAAGATTTGGTTTATTGTTGGAATAATTAGTATTTTTTTAAATTTGTGGTCTTGTTTTAAATGGAGAGGTTGGGGTGTACGAGGAGCAGGCGTGTATTTAAATGAATGAAGCCAAGATAAATATCAAAAGTGTCGATATTGCTGAGGAATTTTTAATCAAGGACGTTGTTGTACTGATAAGTGTTCAATTTAAAATTAAGAGCTATTTATTGACAAGATCCCATTCCACTTGAAATCCATACCCTTGATAAGAGTCATCGGTGGACAGAATCATTACAACAGATCCGGCATGGGGAATAACGGGAATACCACCCTCGGTACAAACACTAAAAAACAAGGTGATAAAAAACATGACAACTAAAAAAAGTCTACATTTATAAATAAAAAATGCAAATTATTTACCCTGGTCGCTCTGTGATCCTTAAAAGGCTATGGAAATTGGCTAGGCCTACGGTGGCGTAAATGTGAAGCTTATCCAGACAGGTCACAATAGGTGCACTTTGCAAATAGATCATGGTAATGTTAAGGTTAACATCGGAGTCATTGGAGCCAGTTGGTCTGGAGACTACAAACGTGGATAACTCTTTATCGTGGTAGGTCTCATTTTCGGTGGCTGGATATCTAAAAACTTTCTTTGAGGGTTCAGCGACAAAGGTGAAGTCTTCGTGGTAGGCGACATCCACATCTACACCTCCCACGGCTTCCCAGCTTATGCTAAATCCTTGGGACTCCACTTCGCCATTGCTGTAAAAGCTGACTAAGGCGGCTCCAGAAGTCACTTGGATGGTTTGGGAGGAGTTTGTGTCACCAGTGCTGCAATATATATCAATTTATTTATTTAATTAGTTAATTTATTAGGTAATTAAGCATATAATTTTATTTTTAACTTACATAGACAACTCTTCGTATAACCCGCTATGATTAACTTTATGAACGGTTATGTAGCCTCCTGTATTGCCAAGGCTGATGGGACTAAGTGTTAGTTGAATTCCAGCCTGGTTAAGGACGCGCACTGTCCAGTGACATCTTTCAAACGCTGAGTAGTTGGTGTTCAGTTTGTATTCAATCATACCTTGGTTTCCAGTTAAGACGCCGCCGCACTCCGTTGTGTTAGCGATATCTGAAATATTATAATATATTGATTATTACATTACAGATACTTAATATTAAAATATTGTAATATTATACTAAGTAATTAATTGTTTTCTGGTCATTCTTACCTGCATTAGCGGAAACGCCAAGTGCCAAAAGTAGGCATGAAAATATTTTTTGAAAATGATGCATTTTTAACGTAAGTCTTTGGGAGTAAGGATTCTTGCAAACTAAACTTTATAAGGGAATTTTTTCTGTATGTGATTATATAACATACTGTTGTCAACTATGATAAGCTTACAATAGTATACGTGAGAGCTGTCAATAATTTTGATAGAAAATAATGACAATTGAGAAAACCGACATGGGATTTGTGATAACGTGAATAGAAATGACAGAGCCTTTATGGCTTTTCATTTCAACTGGCGAAAAGATCATTTTTACATTCAAGTAAGCTTATTAATTGTTTACTTACATTATATATATTTTGATTCGATGAAGCAAAATACAATTCAAGTGTTTTATGCTGTCAAACCCGTATTGCTTCAGAATTTTCGTGACAAAACAAATGTGTCATGGATTTATAGCCGTATACAGCTTTGCTCTAAATACAGATATAGCATAATAAAGCAGAGTTCATAGTATGTTATTTGTGAATTCGGTTTGCGAGTTATCTTATCAACTCTGTTACTGTCAACTAAAGATCTTCACGGAATAAACTGTCTTCTCAACTTAACATTTTAATCACTTTTATGTGCAAATTCACATTGATTTATATACATATTCCATTCCACGTGGAGAAGTTCTGAATGAAATGCTACGTTATTCTTGATAAAGTTTACGTATGCGAATCAGAGGTGGACAGGACGCTGTGAGGGCACGGATTTGCATATCAGCCCTCAGCATATCTTCTCATTTGAATACTTTGTGATTAGGTTGATTTTTGGTCTTATGAATAGATAGGTAACTGTACAAAAGGCAACTAAGTTAAATGCATGAATGAATAAACAGAGCAATGGACATTTTGAGAAAGTAAACAAGCTAGAAGAGGAAGAACGGAAGATGCAAGCATTGAGATAGTTTATGTACATGATAAATAACAGAACATTGGAATATCATTTTCTTGACATTTGCAATGCCCTGCGAAAAGCATATTTAATATCTAGCTACCTTACTTACCTGATAGGGAACCCCAGTTTTCATGTTATGTGAATAGGCATAAAAGTCCAAGTGATTTATGCACCATCCACCGTGGCATCATTTTTAGATAAGAGAATTAGAGAAGCGTCAGCCTCCCATTTCTCTTTAGTATCACTTGGAATTCTTGTCAAGTCAGTCGTCTCATTTTTGTCAGTCACAGTCCTGGGCGCCTAAGAATACCGTGGACGCTTGGATGCCTGGATACTGGACATCCAAGAATTACATGCACGCTTGGATGCCTGCACGCTGGATGTTTGGGACGCTAGCGTCCATTGTCCATGTTGCTGGACTCTGGACGCTAGCGTTCTGCCCACCTCTAATGTGAATACACTTTTATCATATCTATCTCTTATTTGTCCCTTTATGTTTATTTCGATGCAAATCGTAATAGACCTAATACATAAATTAAATTACCTAAGTTTAAATGAAACTCGTCAAAAAAGAAACTCGGCATTTGACCTTTGTTGTCCACAATTATGTATAAAACTGATGATTTCAAAATGATGCCAAATAAACTTCAAAGTCAACAGTAAGTTGCAATTCAGTTATGGTTCTGTCATTGAACATTTTTTCAGTCCCTACATAAATATCGTAGTTTAGAGTCTTGAGTAGCTTTTTCTTTCTAATGGAATCAATTTCCCAGGACGGGTATTCGTAAGTAATTTTCTAATTTTTATTGTAATTAATTAATTTGAGCATAGGTTGCATACTACTGATATGAGATCCAATAAGATCGAAACAGCTGTATAGTATTACTAATGCTCAAAATCAAGGTATATTTTGTTAATATTTTAGTTTTGATCAGGCATTCTTTTAAATTGATTTGGA
>JAHZNG010003658.1:0-17471 GCA_027744375.1 Orchesellides sinensis | reverse complement strand
TAAAATTCCCAGTAAACTGAATTTGAATTCGTGCTCTACGCACCAAAATAGCCCTGGAAGTACACATGGTCAATCTCAACGTAAGCCACATGTAAAATGTGTTCCTTGTAAGATGAGTGATCTTTTCTCATGCAGTGTTGAAAACATGCTTTTCAATCATCTTCCTTTTCATAAGGTTGGTATAATCTTTTAACTCCAGTTAAAACAACTCCACCCTCAATTTTCACCGACAAAATTATTACCTATAACCTTGGAAAACAGTGTGGTTGTAAATAATACCAGAGAAAGTTGCTTTATATTTTAAAGATATAATCATTTAATAATAATCATTTTTATGGGTTATTATTATTGCCTCAATACATCTACATATGTACCTTGCTAAACCCGGCGACTTTTCTTCTTCATTCCATTCCGTGCCTGAAAACCATGACCATATAATGAGGACAGCTTATAAATGGAATATTTTTTAGTCGTAATCAAATGGACATTATATTTATTGTATTTAACATTAAATCTTATGATTTTTAATATCCACGAAAAACTGTTTAGCATAGGAATGCATAGTAGCTGATATAAGCTAGCGCAAAAAATGTATACCTATGTATTTTATGAATTGCATAAAAAGCTATTACAATACAGTAGTTACAAAACACGTTTCCATTTCCGGCTGACCAGCATAAAAGGGAAAAATTTCTCAGCGTGGTCCCAACCATTTTGTGTTGATACTTATTTATTTGTTGAACTGGTATAATACACGTCACATTCAAAGTATGGGGTTAATCCTACCGACGGTCAATGAACAGTATGCCATTCATATATTACATATTATTTATATTGCATGGCAGCTATTATACTGCGTTGCACTCTATTAAAATTCTCGGTCTACTTTCGCAGCTTACATATATTGAGTTTATGTGCATTATATGTGAGGCTTTTTTACTAGTAGCATTGATTCATGAGATATGAAGCCCACATGAAAATAAAACTTTACGTCCCCACTACTCCGAGTAAACTGAGATTATTCTTTGAGATTATGCAAGAAAGTAAACCGTTTGAAGACTGAGGTATTTATATATGCACACCCGTCCCGTAAGTAGCTACCGGTAGAACAGTAGGAGCTTAAAAGTCTGGACAATAATCTTAATTCTAACGATTATTCGCTAAACCATAAAAACAAGATTCATAGTGTAATGTCTCTCAGCAAGTGCCTTGTAACTTTCTTTTTTGTGGCGATAAAAACAGTAAATGTGCGTTTCGTTTTGTTAAAAATGACATGCTGTTTTCTTTTAAAGCCTCAGGATAACTTAGTAGCTGAATTTTTTCTGTATGTTCCCCGAACTTTACGTACCTCAAAAAATACCTTCATATTGTAGATTAGAGCTATGATTTTACGTAACTCTAGAAAACTCTTAATGTATTGTGCATTATCGCGTATGTATAGTTATAATTTATAGCTATACTTAAACGGGACTAAGCAATGAAACAAATTGAACAAACAGTTGTAAATACTTGCTGAAAAACGAAATGTAATAATCAAGGTTAGACCATATAATGATTGTTCACAATACCCACCAAGGATTGTTATGTACAAGATGACTAAAATTCATTGCATATCAATAACAAATGTTCAAAGGAATTGTGCAAAAGTTTGTAGAGCCTTTCAAAGCATAAAAATGTTGCCGTATTTCTTGCATTGCATAGATTTGTGAAGCAGTTTATTATTATTTTTGGGATTTTGGGATTATCAGCATACACTAACCTTTCTAAATGGAACTTAAAAATTGCGTTGCCATTTTTGATTGTTGTTTATTTGGGCGTAAAAGTATTCTAATTCATTTAGGCTTACTATCACAAACGTTAGCGTACTGATAAAATATGAACTTAGGAAGTTGCATATTAACTGTCGACATATATGAAAATCACAAAGTTCATCCTTTTAGAATTAGGATGAAGTTGTTTTATGTTTTTGCTTTTTCACTTTAGCCGACCGCCTTACTTGTACCTATACTTCCCAGCTCACTTTCTCCTTAAGAGGCAATCTTTTACCGCTATATATTGCTCACTCATGTTTGTTCTTTAGTAGTATATGCATATATTCATCCGTACATTGTATAAGTACATTCACGACCACCGTCTGCAGTGGATTGCTATTGTGTTTTTGTATTTCACCCGAATTACCAACTCTGAATGTCGCGTCCAGTGAATGATGGATGGGAGTTTAGAAAAAAAGCTCTTCCCCAAGGAAAAAAAGATCGGAAGAACCTAAAGAAAGGAACGTGAGAGTTAGAAAAGCTGTTCAAAATTGTGATCCGCTCGTACATGCAACATTTCGAAATCGCTTCTGTACTAACTTGGTTTGTTTAAGCGTATATGGCTTTAGCTACACATACATATTATCATAGGCTCTCAATGAAAATATTATGTGTACATTGAGGATCCATGAAAAACGAACCTTTTTACTGTGCTCATTTTAGTTATGTTCGTACAAAGGATTAGGCCAAATAAATATTTCTACTTAATACTTGGTGAGGTAAAATAATAATGGAATGGACGAGTTAACTTAAAGTATTTCGTTAGATATGACATACATATGCATATACATGGCAAGGCAAAAGCAATAACAACTTTTGTAAATCTGGAATGTCTTTCATATGAATTCTGCACTTACACAAGGCCATAGTGGATAAAAAGTCAGAAATCGGATACACAATATACAAACGCCTGCTCCAATACTTCTCAATTTATCCTTCATAGAGGCTTCAGGCTTACAGTAAGACGAAAATAGGAAAAAGCATGTAGCGTGATTCTAATCAGAAACATGGGATCGGCATTTTCAAGAGTGCTTTTTACTTTTTTAGACATAAGCCTTATTTAAGAGAAAACTAAACAAAAAACTTGTATTTGCGTTGAATAGACTGCTTGGATTTCAAAACACTAAAAACCCTCCTTTTTTTGCTACGATATGTGTAATAGTAACAACATTTTGTGTTATGTTACGTTTTAGAGCAGATAAAAAGAACTTTATAACTCGGTGCTAGCAAAAAAAGTTAGAAAAAAGTCAGTACAGTGGTAGGTACTTTTCCTTTCCTTGACAAGCATTTTTTACTTCCTTCTGCCTGAAATGTTTGTTACGAGTAGAGGAGAAAAAAACTAACTTTTATTTTCTTGTTAGTAGTTGATAGAAAAATAGTACAGACGTCGGACGGGGAAAGAAATGAGATGGACATTACATGCTTTCTGTTTTTGTCGATAAAAAGTATATACATAACTAGAAAAGAACGCATGTTGCTATTTTTGGGCCAAGTAAAAGGAAGCCATGACAAGAGAATGCATACCTAACTAACTTTCAGAAAATAATGCATTATAAAGTGTAACTAATCCTGAGACTAGTTTTATTGACATAGCTGTTGGTGCAACCTATTACATACATAAGTACATGCCTACCCAAAATTAAAACAGTTATACCTAGTTCAAATTTTGATTACTTTAATAAATTGGTAAATACGGATGCACATCATGTAGTATGTATAAAAATAAGAATGTGATGACCTATTTGTATCACATCACAATTTCCCGTGCTGATCATTGAAGGAAACCTTTAATTTATAATACAGTATATTTTTAGGTGTAGTAAACTAATAACAAAATATCCTTTAAACGGTAATACACAGTATACTCCATAAAGTACAATATAGTAACTTTGACTGCTATCTCTGGAAAATAATAAACTCACCCACTAAACGGTACGTGGTACATATATTTTGCTCATTTGATTAAAACAGTGATCTGTATCCGTAGATAACACGCCAAAATATGCCACTTATTTAATTAATTTTTCTGCATCAGTCACAAGTTTCGAACATGTAGGTGTGTGATGAGGGTCATTAGTCATTAGAAATCTGGAATCCTTTGTCATGCATTTATTTACATTTGCCACATGTATAAATTAACGTTTAAGCTTACAAGCATTTGGCATTGCGCAACAGTTTTCAAATAGTTTAACTTGAGATTTGGTCAACTAGCCAAAGCCGTATACATAAGAAAGAGAAAGCCCCTTGGGAATAGTTTTAGTAGAGTAATTGATAAATGTAAAATTAGACTCGATGCATCAATTACACGGTGGCAGGCCAAGGCGACAGGTTGACTGCAATCTGGAATCGGAGAAAGCAGTGCTATATTACTTTCATTTATGCCCAAATATTATGTAGGTAGAGGTACACCGTTCTACAGATATACAGCGAGAATCCTATACTTTCTCTATACTGCACATCTTGAATACTTATAACCTATGCACATACATGCATATGTGCTGCTATGTAATGCACATGTAGCTGTAGCATGTTTTATTAGTCCACAGGTGTTAGATGAAGGTGATAACACATAATGAAATAATTTTGTCATGAGTAAAACTTTGCCTAAGCATTAAAAAACTTCATCAATCAATTAAAGCTGATATTTTCATTTGAAAAAATCTTCATTAAATGGGAATAGAAAAGATGGAAGACGCATGGGTTGATAAATTGGAATTATAAGCTTCATGCATATGCGTCCGTAGTATGTAGATTTTTAAAGTCTAACTTTTCCCTGTATATTTTTTCTATTTGACAGTAGCAGTTCCACGAAATGATTACACGGGTTCTGTACTTACTCCCAGTGGTACTAATAGTCATCTCGGAAACAGTCTGCTTGGAGGTAATCCAACCACTGGGGGCGCAGCAGGTCGAACAAACTTTACAACAAAGCAGCTAACAGAACTGGAGAAAGAATTTCATTTTAATAAGTACCTTACCCGAGCCAGAAGGATAGAAATTGCTTCTGCCTTGCAACTCAATGAAACACAGGTAACTTTTATATGCTATTCAAATCCGATGTAATGCCAAAACCATTTTGTTAAGTTCAACAGGTTTTAGTGCATCAAGTTTATATCCTTTGTATATTTGTACTTTAAAAGGTAAAGATATGGTTCCAAAACCGTCGCATGAAGCAAAAGAAGCGAATGAAAGAGGGATTGATCCCACCGGATTCAATTACTCCTACTAATGGAACATCTCCCACTACACCGGACACTCCATCAGAGAACTCTAATTCCAGTTGTCCAACATCAGAGAATAATCACAAAGTTGAAGTAGATTCACCACCTTCACCCTCCTCTTGTCAGTCTTAACAATGTTTCGATATCTTGTCAAATGAGGTTTTAGTTTTTATGCCAGTTTTACCAAGTAAAATCTAAAAACACCATATTAAAAATAGATTTAGCAAAGCTCAGATGTAATTATTGGTCTACACAGTTTCGTTTTATAGCACATGTTTAGACCTATATTCAAACTTAACAATGAAGACTATCTATAGTGCAGGGAATTCGAAAATTTCTTACACAATTTCTTCATTCCCTACATACAGCATGATCTAACGAAGATTTGGAGACAAAAATGTTGAGTTTTTAGATCTTAAAGCTAATCTAGTTTATTGGATGTTTTGTGCTTGCTTGCATCAAGCTATCTAACTTGCAACCATAATTTCTTTCCATTTTAAATCTTAACGTACATTCTTAAATTCCTTCTGCAAGAAAAACATCAAGATTAAACAGATAAGCTAGAAACAGGAGAAGGATCCGTGAATTCATCTGTGTATGCCATAACAAAATAATTCGTACATGAAACAGTTAAATATTGTAAAAAGTTTACAAAGATCATTAACGCTATAGGTAATTTAGAGACTTACTTTTAGGAAACACATAATGCTCTTTACAAATTATTAAGTTATAATTTATAAACCTATATGGTTTCGTTTGTTTAGAGTGACTTTCGTTAAGAATTAACGTGTATAGCATATAATAGAATAATTTATAGAACTAAACGTGACCCTCATGAAGAATAAAATCAGAGCTAAGTTCCTTATAAGTATACTCGACTACATATATTATTGGACCTAAATTACATATTCGGTGTAAACATCAAATTTTTAAAAGTCATTGCTGCATAGTTTCCCAAATATCCACCTCAATGCATTTGACATATTTTTAAAAGTATTTAGAAGCTTCCTTCCCGACATAAGTGTTTTCCCAAAAGGTAACAAAACAATTATGTCAAAACAGAATGCATGATACAGCATGCACATTATATAAAACGTATAAATATTTTTTGAAAGAAAATGCAATTCTGCATATTATGCTAAACGCTTATGTTTGTTAAAAATCGCCTTCGTCTGATGGAATCGCGTCAACAAAATTATTAAATTCCATTAGCCATTGTGCATGCCTACCTTACTCAAGCCTCAAATGCATAGAAACCTCAATCTAAACTGAAAAGCTCAAATCATTGTCTAATCTAAATGGATAGTATATCGTGTAAAAAACGAACAATCGTATGTACAATGTACGCACACGCTTCTAAAAAACAGGATGACAATGCCAGAAGGTATTCAGCTGATCTGTTTAGCATAGCATACCTGACCAGGTAAAAAGCGTAAAGTATAACGTAAACGTGTTACATATATGATGTTTTAATCATTTGAATACAGGCATGGGTGTTTGTAATGGATAATGTATGCAGAGATAGTCAAGTGTACAAATATAATAGGACTTGACAGAAATGCATAGAGATAACATATTCCAGATTCCAGTTCCAGTTGTCATACAACTACAGCTTTGCAACTAAAGTCTTCTTGTAAATCTTCATTTCACAACATTCAAACAAAGTATCACAATTACAATACTATACTGTTCCACGCAATCATAAAAATTATGTGTATTTCCATTCCATCGCATAGGCACAGTGCGCTTACGTTTCCAGTGTACAGATATTCAAGATACATACAGTGATACAGGTAAAAATATAAGCTAACAACAGCCAATAAACCTTGTGACATAAGATGATCATAAGAATTACAATGCATATGCAATGAAATGAAGGGACATTATTTTGGGATTAAGGTATTAGGAAATTTGTCCTTTTCTTCGTATGCAACGCACTTACCAGGATTCCCCATACACCACACCTTAGCATTTGTTGTACAGTTCCTGTGTTAAGTCATAGCCAACACGATCTTGGCTATGGTTAAATCTATAATAGCCAATTTTCCAGTACATGTCAAGAGCAGTTTGTATTTACAAAAGGAAAAACATTTCTCTATCAATTCTCATTTAGAGTTTTCCAAGAATTTTACTGTGGCCAAATAACGATTTTGTAAGGGAGGATGCTGTATTAATGAACATAAATAAAAACTCAATTGTTGATTTTATCATATTCCGAAATTAAAAAGAAAGATATTCTAAAGTCATGATGTCTACTTTCGACAAACTAATTTACATGGATATCCGGGAAGGAAACATAGTGAGCACAGAGGAAAAGCGTCTTACACTTGCATATGAAGGTTTGACAGAAATTCCCAAAAATCTTATACCGGACTATGGGGATGTGGTGGAAATTCTGGATCTGAGCAACAATAAGTTAACGTAAATTGAACAAATCGATGATATTTTTATGCAATTTCAAAAAATTATGTTTAAGTCTACAAACTGAATTTTATTTCTTTTAGGAACGTCGATTTCTTATCTTCGTTTAAAAAACTTACTACCCTTATTTTGGATCATAATTACCTGACGGCTGAAACCGTGTTTTGCAACAACCCTAATCTAACAACACTTTGGCTCAACCATAATTTCATTGATAAGCTACATCCTTTCATTCAAAGACTAGGCAAATCATTTCCAAACCTGAAATTCCTTAGTCTGATGGGCAACACTGGGGCTCCAAGTTACCTTACAGGTGGAACTTACTATGAATTCATACAATACAGGTATATCTTCATTTTAGAATTTGAAAAGTAATGTTTCTTCATTATTTCATTGATTTGATAAGTTAAGTTTATTAATATACAAACTGATACTAACTAATTTATCTTGCTTTATCTAGATTTTTTGTAATTTCCTGGATTCCACGTATAGAGTACTTAGATGATCGTATCGTCACTGATGATCAACGTAATGAGGCAACTCGACTGTATGGAAGGTCCTTCTACAGAACTCTAGTGGACGACCAAATTCCCGAATTTATGGAACGCATTAGATCCAAACTGAGAAGTATGAAACCTGGACAAACGACCTCTACTTCGCAATCATCTCGTGAAGCACTCGAACGCTCTAATTTGTCACATAATCCAAATGGTAATACATTAAGTAGCAATATAACTTCGATTCCAGTTAGCCCACAACCTATTCAGCTGAACTCTTCGGATTCAGAATCTTCTATAAACAGTGGCCGTAAACGGCAAAGAAATCTGGTAATTTAATTGCCATATTAGTTACAAATATTTTTATGTAAAGATGAAACCCCAAAATACTCGTGCAACTTCGCAACTCATCCCCTTTAAATGTAATTAAGTTGAAACAATAATAATAAGCCCTACTAGTAGTTTTCAGTCCTCATACTGATGTTTTGCATCATGTTAAGTTTAAATAAAGACTTATTTAGTTTATTAACATTTATAGTTTATAAAACATTATTACTTATTTTCTTACACCTTCTGGCACTTTTTAAAAATTATTATTTTATTGCTTACAGTAAATCCTTTGAGTCTAAACATTACATGCACAACTTGAAAACAACCCCCGCCTTTATTGCCCTTTGCAGTTAAATACTAAAACATTAGTTTATACTTGGATTCGGATTTATTTTATCAGAGCGCAAGCAATCCATGAAAAGCCAAAGATAGCTATAACTTTTGTTAAATTATAGCGCAGTTAATATCACAGTCACATGTATTTTAGCCAACAACTTATTGGTCTTGCTTTCAATTTCCGCCAGTTATCACAAACACAGATAGTATGTCAGCAATAAAATGTCAAAATAAAATATCACTTGCAAAAAAGCTGTCTGCAACTAGATGAGATACCTAATTACTGGTTCTACACTTACCTAATTTAATTACAGATAAAAGGCATGGCTTGAATTAAAAACGACAAAGCCATTTTTGTACCAGAGGTCACATTAGGCAAATGCAATAACGCATGCAAAGGTTTTTAAAATGTTTTTACAGTATACGAGCGAGAAACACTGCTGAACCTTAACATAACATATAATAAATAAAAATACACATTCCGTGCATTGCGTAAAACAATGAATGGTCACCGTTTACGACTTGAAATTATTACTTCAGTGAGTAAGACGATGATGGTAGCACATCAACATTTGTCCGTCGTGGTACACCAGGCAAACTGTTTACATGCAGTTCATTTGGATCCCTAATTATATCAAGATGGTCTACTGTACACGCTAATTTAGTTCTTAAATGGTTAACAGTGTCCAATGACGCAGTTACGATTCCAGCTTCAATAATTTTTTTAGGAATAAAACTATTTAAATGTAAATCTATATCTAACAACCACTGAAAGTCTGTTTTTGCTAGATCCCCAGGATGCGGTCTGAAAACCCATCCACTCAAGCCCTGTGCGCCCCTGTAAACAAAAAAATATTATTAAGTCTCTCGTACCCTTTTCACTTTTGAAGTTTCTTCATATTATCTTAATTAAAAAGTGTACCAACCTGATAACTTTTGGCTTCTTCGGTTGATCAGAGTGCTTCACTGATTCCATAGCTAAAACATGATACCTGTCCTCAATTATCTTGTAGTGTCTTAAAGTGACAAAATCACGTGGAGATACTCCTGCTGCTCCTTTGCTTACTTGGTAGCTTACGTCGGTTACCGGATTCAATTTCTTGTTTTTGTATGAAAACTTTTATTAGCATACAAGCTACTATTAAACCTTTTGAGTTTAAGTCTACTATAAAGCTAAAATAATACCTGGAGTATTTGACAGTAGGAAACAGCAGGATTCCAGTCTGGCATTCCTTCGAATCTGTCAAACAATTCTGTAATTATTTTTGAAATGTGTGCATAAATTGTGCCCTAAAAATATGCAAACAAACATCAGTATTAAATTCTTCAAGTTATCTTACTGTAAAAGTAAAATATAGTAAATGTAAATATAGTACGTACTGATATCATGAATATCTTTTTAGGTGACTTTTGACTGAAAACGATATCTCCATTGTCAGTTGTTTTCTCTAGCACCCACTGATCACCTTCAACTTTTATAAGTAATTGTTGCGTCATAATAGGAGCCTGTTGAAGCCATACAGCCTACAATAAAAATACAAGTTAAAGTTATGAAATGTTATATCTTTAGGCTTGCCTATGATTTTTAAAAATACACAAACACAACAAACAAATAAAAGACAAACCTCAACTGATGAAGCCGCACTATTACACGTTTTTCCCATTAGAAGCTTTTTCTTTTCCATACTTTCCGTTTCACTAGATTCATGCTCACCGTCTGAGTGTATTGGAGACTCAAGCGGAGAATAAAAGTCAACGATGGATTCTGGATAACTTCGATGAAGAGGTGTCTGTGCAATATGGGCAACGTTTCTTCCCAACCAAGGCATCACTCCGTGACTGTCTACGATTCCGTTACCACTGCGGACTGCTTGTTGACCTTAAATACAATTTTCCAACCAGCCATTTTATACACCTATGTTCTATACTGACATTTCAAAATTCAAAATTACATTTTGCCATATAGCCAACAGTTCATTAAACTTTTATCAAATTACATATTGTGTATTGTATCACAAATGATTTTTATCAATTCTTTAATCCATAAAATACAGAATTTTAAAATCTTCGATGCAGTGAAAGCGAAATACCTTTAGTACGTTTAGTACAGGTTTACTTATCCCTAAATATACGAATTACCATATATTGATTTCACATAAAACTCATTTCATCCTTTTTCATCCTCATGAAAAATTCATTAAGCACATCTTGAGAAATATACTGTCGTCAATTCAAGATAAAATCGGAAATTAAACAACTTTTAGGCTCTCCGCCGTCTATCAAGAATCAAGACCATTTCGCAAACGTCATGATCCATAACTGATGATGATGAGCACAGTAGTTACGAGATACATTGTAGCTTAGAAAAGATCTTTTCAACACATAAACTTTTTGCATACATATTTACGTACAAAATCTGAATTATTTACTTAATTCACTTACGTGAGGTAAAATAGCTGGCTTGTCTTTCTAAAGGTACCACCCGAAAATCAAAGAACCAAACCTCCGACCATGCTAAAATAAAACTACTAAGGATGAGCATTACTGGATAGATTGCATTTGAAGATTGATCCCACTGTAAAAAAATTTCGGCATCGAGTCATCTTTGATTTCATAAATTTGAAAATGAAAAGGTCAATGTCAATATATTGAAGGCTGACAGAATACGTAATTTTCACTTACGCTAAACATGAACACTTTAGTTATCAAAAACGCACATGTTCCAGTAGTAGTGAGCTAAAATCACAAAAAACGCAAACTTTCAAATTTTATTCGACAATAAAATCAAGCTTCATATCTCCATTTGATATATCAAACTATTATGGATTTCCATACTGCAACAGGAATATAATGCTGGCCGCCTAAAAGACCATAAAAGAGAAGTATGACTACAAGTCTCATAGCCGCTGCCATCTGCATAAGAAGAAATAAATAAATATGTTATTGGTTATTAAATCAACACACTCATACATATTATAGCATACTGTGATTAAAAATTTGCATCAAGACTCAAGCATCTTCAATATATAACTTTAACTTACCACCACATCAAACATCCTATTCCTAAACGTGTACTGCAAAACTTCTATCTCCAATGCGTCCGGTATTGTAGCAGCACCTTTAATCTACGCAAATTTATTTAAATCAAATTTACAAATCTGCATAATTATACACACTTAAAATTACAAATTCATCTCAATGATATACAGTATACATAATGCATCCACATACCAAAATAATACTTAGGATCCACAAAAGTACTGTAAAAAAGAAGTCGAACGTTGCCAAAAGACAAAAAAATCTTCTGACAGGAGAAAGACTCCGGCCATCTGCGATTCCAAGGAATACGTCTTCCGACGGATACTCAAACCACCTATACGCTTCCATTTTCCTTCTCTTAGTCTATCAACTCTCTGGCTTCTTCGTCGGGGAATCAATGATCGCAGTACATTTATACCTCATCGATCCTTCCACAAGTCAACTTGCAACCTCCTCCTTTCTCTCTCTCCGCAAATGATTCCACCAGTTTCGACTTCCAACTCAAACGCTTTGTTGGGACCTCTGCAATCTAAAAATCGAAATTTCAAATTGTATTTTAAGGTTCTTCTGTTTCATACTATAATGCAGGACATTGCAGAAGTACAAATTTTTATGTTGACTTACCAATCTTTAGCATTCAGCAGTTGGCAGTCTAATGACACCCGACTTTCAGCAACTATTATTTCTACAGATCCAAATCCAGTTAGCGTCTGTATTGGCTCTCCCAATCCTACGCCAGATACAGACAAAAGAAGGATGACTTCATTTCATTCCTTCTTAAATAATTCCTGTTCCCTACGAATTTCTAATCCGTTTAAATCTACACTTCAAAATATATTTCACTGACACTATCTCTCTTTAAACCTGAAAATACACTAATATTTTAAAGGTATTTTACAAAAATTTCTTGTGATCTTTGCTCTGTGAATCCTTCTTCTTTGTCTTCAACATTCACAGGAACGGAATTTTTATAAAAATGGTAAGACGATGATGTGATGTGTCGTATTTAACAAATTTCTTCTTGATTTGATGCTCGTAATCTATTTACTATTTCAAGAAAAAGAGGTTAAAACTCTTGTTATCCTCTTCCACAATTAAACCCTTTAACAAAACTTATATTTTGTTATCAGCTTGAACCAATAAAGATAAATACACCAAAAAAGTCAATAAGAGGATTAACGTGCTTTTGTTATTCTTCTCTAGAGCTGATAGGAGCTGCTTTTACACATCCTTCATTGTTTTTAGTTTTCAGCTGTATAAAACCTTCTGGCTAAACCAGATGCCCTATTCCCTGGTACATTTTATCAGCTGTGATTCGTAATGCCATTTTGTCTTTGTCATGCAATGTACTTTACTTCTGCAGAGTGTTTGTACCAACTAGTACAATCCATTCATGTAACCTTGAACTTCTACGGGCCTCATTGTAGTAGCAATTTAACATGAAAAAATGAAGCCACGGGTGTTTTAAGTGTGTGAGAGTGTCTACAACTAGTAACTGAAGTGCATTTACTTACGTAACAGGGCTTTAAGGTGCATTTACGCAAGTACTTACTTTGTTTGTCCAGCCTGCTTCCAGACGCCTAATGAACAAAGCAGATTCTCTAAATGCAATGAATTTAAATCATTTTTATCGCAACCTAAATGAAGTAGCCTTATGTTTTGATTTCACACGTACAGACTGTATAGAGTTAGGAAAGCATCCTTTCCTCAAACAAAGACCAAACGCCAAAAAGCCAAGAAAAGCTTTTAGCTAGGGACTGTTTGCAAACTATGTCAGTACACTAATGTTCTAGTTAACTATTTCTACCCTTTAAAGCTATTTACAATATATTTAAGTAACATTTGCACCGTCATCTTTACTGTTCCATCTGTTATCCTATTTTTAATAACGTAATATATTTACGCCCCCAATTTTATAAAAACAAAGGGTTTTATAAGGGAAACCAAATTTTCCGCTCTGCATAATCTGCTGATGTACAGTAGAGCCGCCGCCAGCATGCTTGTTACAAAAGAGCCCAATGCTACGGTATGCCTAAGCTATACCCTCCTGTATAATTTTATTCAAAAAGAATGCTGGAGCACAGGAAGATCACGTTGTGGTGTAGCCCTGCCATACATATAAAAAATCAAGACGGCGTGCATGCTTCCTTACGAAAACCAAGTCTCTTCGCTCCGCAGTTAAAAAATACACAAGAAAGAATTCTCATTTCCTTGTTCTTTATCACTAACAAAGGTTCTCCTTCTCTTGTCCAGGTAAAAAAATAAATATTTTATGGAATAATTAATTAAAACTTGTTATTTTTGTGTGGGAGGGTTTATGAAGGTGGTGTTATTTGTTTGTTTTCAGAAGATTAACTTCACCGGTGGACTACACGCCTTAAAAGACTGCTTAATTTCCGGTTTTCTTTGTTTTATATTAAACATCACAGTTTTTTGTTCAATGGTCGCAATTGGGAAGAAAGAAGAGAAAGAAATGGCTAAAGTTGATACCAAGAAACCTACAATCAGTGATGCCAACACTGACTCTGGGACTGACTCTGAGTCGGAAGGGTCAGACATTCCAGAGTTGGAGGATAATGCTGGGGGATCTGGACCAGGAGCTCATGGAGATGATAAGGACCTGGTAAGTGTAGTAAAATTGGAGTTGGAGATGGACGGGATTTGTTTGGTAATTTTGTAAACAATGACGTAATTGATGATGAATTTTGTTAATTTGTTATTTAGACTGCTGGAGGAGATGACTTAACTAGCAAGGTGAAGCAAAGCCGTGGAGAGAAGAAGGCTCGGAAAATAATGTCTAAGCTTGGCTTGAAGCAGGTAAGCAAAAAATTTAGAAATTATTCATTTATTGAACAATTAAGAGTAGGACAAGGTGGATCTGGCTTGAGTTGTGGAAAGAAATTTTTATTAATTAATTATGGATCCTATTGTTTCGTTTTTAGTAAAGTTTATGCTCATGCTCAATAGTAGTAAATCTAATAATTTAAAGAATAATGGTATTGAGAGGGAGGGTTCTAATCTAAAACTTATATGTATCAATCTACAGGCACCAGAGGTTCCTTCCGTCTCCGAAATTCACCAAGCTACCAACCTTGCTGGAACAATCCAGGAAGAGGACACTGATGAGGAAGTGGATGCCACCGGTGTGGAGGAGAAGGATATTGAGCTAGTTATGAGTCAAGCGAACGTCTCGAGAGCGAAGGCAATTAAAGCCCTTAAGAAAACCGATAATGATATCGTTAACGCCATTATGGATCTTACCATGTAGAAAAACCCTTACCCATTACGTGATGAAAGTGAACATTTTGTTTCTCGTATTGGACACACCTTTTTAAAATCAGTAATTATAACTTCTTATATTCAATTATTGTTGCATACCGCAGACTTCTTGCAATTTGTGAAGCTTTTTGTTTATTTCTTTTTCAAAACAAAGTATGGAAGTTTTAGTAAATACAAACATTGTTACGAAAAAACCACCTAAACTGTTATGTAAGGCTAAAATTTCTGAACTGAATTGCATCTTGCTCTGTAAAAATGATTTTCATGTATATTTGTGGTTCGTTTCTGTTGATTAACCTGTTGTGGGTGTAGTGTATTTTGGAATAATTTCATCGTTTTAATTTTGTGCCACACTCAATTAACTTCTTAAACTGATTATGGTTGCAGTAGATTGATTAGAAGATTGATGGTTGCATGTATATTAGAAGATATTGAAGGCTCACGGCATTTCATTCCAAGCAAATCTTACCATATCTAATCAAATCAACCTATCAATGCCTTAGAGGATATAAGAAGCCTCTTTCCATATCACTGATCAAATCAATGCCTAACCATTAGTGTAAAGTCAGGATAAATATTACATTAAATTAACGATTATTTTGAGCATATCATAAAAGTATGGAGGGCGGACAGAAGTTCTCCATCCTAGCCCCCCAGTGGAAGGCATATTTTGAGTGGTTCATGTCATGTCCTGCATTTGGTTTTTGGTTTGGGCACAGCTTTCATCTGTCACCTGTGCAGGAGAGAGGTTGCCGGTTGGTATAAGATTAGACACCGCAGCTGTATTTTCATTGTTCACAGACTCAGTCAGCTGATCTTCGGTATGATCACCTGTTAATTTTAAAAGTGGCTTATTAACTAAATACTTTCTTTTTAAAATGAAAGAAGCATGTGACAGTAAATGTGTAGTTTGCGGCGAACTGTATGATTCAAGTGAAAGTGGGAGAGAATCGTTTATAAATAATATTAGAGAAAACGATAGTGTCTCTCTCAAAACACAACTTTCAGTGATCCTCCTCCTGAGGAAGATTCTCGGTTTGTCTCAATCGTATTTGGAGTCCCTGCTCAGACAAAATGGGAATCCTAGTGGGTGGGGAATCACTTTGTGTCCACCCTGCAACCGTGTATTTCTTGAAGCAGAGTTTGTTCATGATAGGCTGTCAAAACTTCACCAGGAATTTAACGAGCTATCTAAAGTGCTGAGGAAGCAATTAAGAAAGAGTAATAACTGTGCAAGCAATGATTTATCCAATGGGGATGATGACAGGTCGAGGCGAAATACCAGAAGAAAGAAGGGCAGCAAGACAAGAAGTTTGGAACCTGACGTCTTAGCAGAAGCAGCTGGAGAAAAGACTGATTTTGGTATCCTGGAAGGTGTACGGAATGAATTACTTAAAGGTAGTTTAGATATAAAATATTTAGGCATATGCATTATATAAATGATATGTATTTCTTGCTGTAATCTATTATATTAAAAGTTCATTTTTTTCTGAATACAGTTAGGGAACTGAATGTTGTGGAACGAAATGTTGAATGTTCTGTAATACGAGTCAGAATACAACAATTACCAGCTCCTGCGGACTCTGTGATAAGTAATAACGACTCCTTACTTGAAGACGGGGAATACGAGGAGAGTTTGGACTGGAGAAAGTCAAGTTCCAATGAGAGATATCAAGACGGTAATTTGGACACGAAAAGTTGATAAAATGACTGAATACATTTAAATGCTTGCACAGTTTTTCACAAGTTAATGCAAATTAATTTGGAAACAGGAAAGAGTGTAAGTAAGAGGAATGGACGGAAGTCCCTGATAACGGCTGGAACTATATGTACCTCGCTTGGATTTAAGAAACCGAAAGTAGAACAAGATATTAATAAGGGTTTTAGTATTGATGACGACATTGAAGAGGTTTCAGAAGTAGAGTTTGAAGATAGACATGTATCGTCACCTGAATGGCTTCCTGAAGAGGAACAGGATAACAATGCTAGGGAAGATAATGAAGGAACACGAAATGAAGAGAATGGGAAAGATGTACAGGCCAGTTCGGACCGTGTCCCAAGGGGCGCTTGTACTTCTTCGCAATCTTCTCCATTACTGAACTCAGGAGATTTTCCAAAACCTTCAAAAACAGAAAAGGGATTTCAGTGTCCGCTGTGTTCAAAACTTACTCCAACCAACCAGAGCTGTAAAGCTCATATTCGGAAATTTCATTACGGTAGAATTTTATTTAAAGCTTTTCGTGAATAAAGCATCTAAGTCAATATCCAATATGATTGCAACGTAAGGTATAACCATATTGTTTCTTATATTAAAGGTGAAAGGCTACCGTTTCACTGTCACCTGTGTCCTAAGAAAATGATAGTTGAGTCGCGTTTGGAGAATCACTTGATGAGAACTCACAAAGTTGACAAAGCGTTGCTGGATGAGGATGATTGCAAGGGAGCGGTAGAGCAGCCCAAGGTTAAACTTGTATATCTTTGTAAACTTTGCCCCCGAAGGAAACGTTTCAAAACTGTGCAAGCATTTAAATGTATTC